>SKCR01027572.1:0-87755 GCA_019454045.1 Zanthoxylum bungeanum | reverse complement strand
ACCATTTTGTGAGTGTGTCAAGTTTTTGGCGTCGTTGTCAGAGAATACAATTTAATGGATAAAATAATAATTTAACATCTTTGTATTTTTCTTTCTTTTTAATTTTTTTTTGTTTTTTTTTTTGTTTTTTGCTTTTGTTTTTTAGTATTTTCTGGATCTTATTTTTTTCTTCTTTGCATTTATGTAGATCCAAAATGTCATGATTGATCCTAAATGAATCCTGAACCCAGACATCCCACATATAGACAAATCTTGTATTTGATTATTCAAGGATACAGAAGACAATAAACTCAATTAAAATGAAGTTTGTATTTTGCCAAAGAATTTCTTAAACCATCCTCATCTAGAGATTCTTCCATAATTTTTAATGAGAACTTAATTCACGAAATTGAGATAACTGAACGAGAAATTCAATTGAGATCTGAATTAACAAGAATCATATGACATTTTTAGGAATTAATCATTACATTTTTCCATTTATTATTTATTATTTATTTTTTTTCTTTTTCACTTGTTTATTTTCTTTATTCTTTTTATAAGTATTGTATTTGCATATTTAAAACTTTAGCATATAGTCTGCATTTAGGTGGTTGCATGAGATATTGGTCTTGATCATCTAACAGTAGATTAAATAAAGAGTCTCCATCATATTCACCGTCATTTAAAATGACTGATAATCAAAATGAAAACCCACCTAACCGAGATAAAAATCTAGTTGATAAGGTAGAACGTGAGTCTCAACATGGCGATGTTAATCATCATAGGACACTCAGAGAATTCATGAATCTCACTAGGACATGATCACCATCTTGCACTGCTTTCCCCGCAGATGTATCACGTTTCAATTTTAAACCAGGTGTCATCCAAATTTTACCCACATTCCATGGTCTAGAATCAGAAAATCCATATCAGCACTTAAAGGAATTCGAAGAGGTATGTAATACTTGCACAGACAATTGCAGCATGAATATAATTCGACTCAATTTTTTTCCCTTTTCTTTAAAGGATAAAAATAAAATTTGACTACAAAACCTTAGCTCAGTAATCATCAGAACACGAGATGATTTGCAAGAGCAATTTATGAAAAAATATTTCCCCCTCACAAGACAAACTTCTTTAAAAGGAGAATAATAACTTTCACACAAGAGTCGGGGGAAATACTTTACCAATGTTTAACACCCCAAAGTAGACAAGTAGTAGAAATGATGTCAATTGGTATGAAATTAGAATTGATTATGAAGCATACTAATGGTTAAGGGTGGCAATGGGTCGGGTCGGGCCCGTGCTTTTTTCTGGCTCGTTTTTTAAAAAAAATTAAAAAAAATTAAAAACATACAAATAAAAAATACATTCACACTATATGCAAAAATAGACTTTCATTATAGGGCCCGGCCCGGGCCAAAGCCCGAGCGGGCAGGTCCGGGCTGGGTCGGACTGGGCCCGGGCTTTTCTGCCACCCTTACTAATGGTTAGACAATTTGAATTTCAATTGGTCAATTGGTATCAATCTATGTTTAATCAAATCATAAATCTTCATTTAGTATCAATTGGTATCACATAAGACTTATTGCCTTTTATGACATAAATGTGATATGTTTGAATTAATAGCATTGAATATGCCTTGCCATTGATCATTATTGGTTGAAAATGAAATGCATGAATATTGGCTTAACTTGAATGATTTTGATGATCTATGCATGAATTTTATATTGTGTGACAAAATGGGTAAAATGCATGATAATTCTAAGTGTGCAAATTTATAAACTTTCATATGTTTTGTGCACATATTGATTGATATCTCATTGAACTTAACTTTTGCTTATCCATCCTTTTTTATAATGTCAAAGGGGGAGAAATCATATGAATGAGATTAAAACTTGTGTTACCCTCACCATTGTATCAATGAGTACTAATGTGTTTGTTTAAGTTTTTATAGAGCTATATTGAAGACAATCACATGTTGAAGGGAGCTAATATTGAGGGGGTGCATAATCGTCAAAAAATTTGGAACTCTCAAGCTTACAAGTTTTAACGGTTGCCATCATCAAAAAAGAGGAGATTGTTAGCGACATATTCTCAAGATGGATTTTGATGATACAACACTAGAAGACTTCAACACGCATTAGTGGACATTACAAAAAGATGTCGAAGCAATTGGTGATGAAGAGCATAATGAATGTAAAGACTCAAACGCCTATTGAAGAATATTTTATGTGGTCTTAGCTTATGGCTCTCTTTGTAAGTGAGTTGATATTTAAGTCTCTAAGCTCATAGAACACATATGCACATTCATTTAGATGTATTAGGGTCATGTGTAAAATATTTTCAATTTCGAATCTTGCATTTTTCTGCACTGAAACCGGCATAATGGTCACCCACATCGGCATAGCGGTGACCCTGCTCTGCCTTGGGCAGATTTTCATGCTTCCCGAGCCTGCACCAAACGCCATTCTTCAGAACCTCTAGAGTCTATGAGTAGATCAACCATACGAACTCGCAATCCCGAAACTCCGTCTATCAATCTTCCTCCTAAAGAACTCTGAAGGCTTAGGAAATTGGGTTAGGGTTGTGTTTCCGTGTCTCACCAAAAGAAAGATGATAAGGAAACCAAAGAAGTCTTCTAGGTGAATTGTCAAGAATGTTAAAAGCAAATAAAGTTGTAGCTCAGAATAATGTGTTTCCAACCACTAGTAAGGTGGCTCTATGTTTATTTATATAGGTAGGGCAAATGTAAGGTTTTCCTTGTGAAAAAATGGCTAAAAAACGCATCCAAAATAACCCAGTCCCGTAATTTCGTTCGAACGCCACAAGAACGCAAGTCGAACACACATTGTTCTATAAACTCATTCGAACATAGTTTCAAATGCACCTCGAATGCAAACACACTAGAAGGTTTCGTTCGTACGAGAAGATGAACGCACTACGCACGAGAACCTACTACCAAGTTTTGTTCGAACCCAAACACGAACGTGACACGAAAGCCACTCATTTGAATGCAACCATGAACGCAACACTAACGTATATCTGACATCTCCATGCACAGTCTGCCAAATACTAGTCCAATTTCTCTGAGATCTTCAAGACTCATTACAACTCAATACAACTTATTTTATTATGGATATTGCCAACAAAAATGAAAATAACAATAATTATAACATTCGGTTGTACCAACAGAAGCAAATTATTTAATGAGTTTATCAAAATACAGACAAATTTGAGCGACTTACCTTTAATTATTTATTAAAATAGAAGGCTGATCCCTTGAGTAACTGCCTAAATTATTTGGAATTTGAGCCCCATTCTTAATTGATATTTTCATTTAAAATTAAGTTAATAAAAACACTTTCAAACAGAAGCTTTTATAATAAAAATAGTTTTTTTTAATTTCAAAATATTTTTAATTTTATTTTTGTGGTGTTATATGATTGTAATTGGATTAGGCTCGGTTTAATACTACGATTAAAAATATATGATGAACAAAACGATAGTTCATAAACGGTGATATATAATTTTATTTTATTTTTAAAAAATAATTACAATACGTTTTTTAATATCCAACTTCTTAAAAAAAATCAAATTTAAAAATCACTTATGACTATATTTCAGACGATGGTCTCAATCCAACTTCTTCTATTCAAATAAAAACAACTTACATTCATTAGTAATAAGTTGGAAAATAAGCAAAGCAAAATGTCTTACAACAAATGATGTACATCAATTACAAGAAATTCTATCAAACAAAAATCTTTTTTTTAAAAAAAAAAAAAAAAAAAAAAAGTAGAATCAGCTATTAATTACAGGAAATTAACAAAAAGAAAAACTCAGCGTGCTTCCAAAATTGAAACTGTTACTTCGTTCATAGAAATATCTTCTGACTTCTTGGTGAAGGATGTTGAACTCGTCTCATTTCTTACATATGAAAAAACAGGTTGTTTGGGAGAGAGTAGTGATGTAGCTTCATTTGTAAGCATTGATACAATATCAGACATGTTAGGTCTATCTTCTGCCTTGTCTTGTACGCAAAGAAGTGCTATGTTCACGTACCTTGATAATGTATTATTGGAGGATGCTTCTTCTATTACTGAATCTATCAACTCTACTATTCTGTTGCTTGTCCACAAATCCCATACCTTAATTAAAAAGACAAAAATTATGAATGCTAATTAGTAGTTTTCTTCTTGTTAATTGCTTAGATCATGTTAATTGATATATAGACTTAGCATGCAAGTGAAGAAAGTGAGTGTAGCTTTGTTACTTACATATCCGATAAGATTGAGAGAGTTGGTCCGATAAAATCCAGTATTCTTCTTGCCACTCATAATCTCTAGTAACAATACTCCAAAACTAAACACATCTGATTTAATTGAGAAGATTCCTTCAAGTGCATATTCTGGAGACATATATCCACTGAAATTTAACAGTTAATATAAAATCAATTTCAAAACTCTTATTGATATGTTAACAATTTAGATATGCATTTTTTTTTTTACTTACTAAGTCCCTGAGATCTTGCTAGTGTTGCCTTTTGACTCATCCTCATTTCCTCCGAAAATCATTCGTGCCATTCCGAAATCTGATATTTTAGGATTCATATCTTTATCCAATAAAATATTACTGGCTTTCAAATCTCTATGAATAATTCGCACTCTGGAATATTGATGAAGATAAAGAACTCCTTGTGCGATTCCTTCGATTATCCGAATACGCGTTCCCCAATCTAATAACTCACCCTTTGTTGGATCTGATTTACAACAAATAAACAAGAGATCTGTAAGAAAAAAAAAAAAAGAGTCACAACATATATACTTACTAAAAGGTTTTCAAAATTTTCATACCAAAGAGGAAGCAATCCAAGCTTTTATTAGACATGTACTCATAGATTAGTATCTTCTCATCTTTATCAATGCAGCATCCCAAAAGTCTAACAAGATTTTTGTGTTGAACCTTGGCTATAATTGATGCTTCAGTTTGTAACTCTTTCAAACCTTGTCCAGATTTTCCTGAAAGCCTCTTCACAGCTATCTCACATCCTTGTGTTACCACTCCCTGTGACATTTAATAAAAACCCATGAGCGAATACACCTAACTCATACTCAAAAGATAGCTCATCATCAGTCGAGAATCTGTACCTTGTAAACAGGTCCAAAGCCACCTTCCCCAAGTTTATTTTCTGCCGAGAAATTATTTGTAGCAGCAGAAACACTGGAAAAACTGAACAAAGGCAATTTATCAACATCATTTCCGCAACTTTTTTTGCACTTACTATTGTCTTCCGTAAGCTCTATATCAACTTTGAGGTTTATACCCAGATCAAATTTCATCAAATCCTCTCCTGAATTGTCAAGAAAATTAAAAAAAGATGAAACCAAGAAACCAATATATCTGTAAACTAAATTATTAAAACAATGAAACTTTTTATGTTACCTTTGTTTTTTGGCCGTCGCCTGTAACAAAAAATGGTCAAACCCACGGTGAACATTGCCGCCAGAGCTATCGACAGTATGCGAAAAGTGGCTCGATGTGAGGTAACTGTGAATGATATTATTAAGAAGGTGATTGCTACTGAAGCTATGATGGTGAGGAAGATTGGACAACGCTCCATTGATGAGATGAAATGCTTGATTTATTACTAGCTTAAAGATTTTTTATGAAGAAAGAAAATGAGAAAAATATATGGTGGTGATGCATGATTTTTTATTTAAAGATTTTTTATAAAGTGGGTTAATTCTAATCCAATGAAAATCTTAGATCTTTTTTTTTTTGGTTACACGTCTATGGTGGTGATGCATGATTAAAAAATCGCACATGTTTAAATATTTTATTATTAGCTTTAACATAATGGTTAATAATATATATATTGACAAGGGCAGCTCAGTCATCAGAAAAAGTCTGGTCCTGTGAGGTGGCCTAGGCAGAAATTAATAATTTATAATAAAGTAGTTATCTAGGAGTCAATGAAGTGGATTTTTAAATTAGCACTATCATACAATTTGATTGAAACTTCACTAAAATGAGTAATTATAATATTTTATTTTAATAATATTCAGTTATTATGTTTTTTGTGGTCATTTTTATAATATGGCCGTATGCAATAGTCCAAGTTGCCTATAATTATAGCCAGTATTGTTAAATTTGACGTAAGATTTTTTTTTTTTTTAAGAAAAATTTGTTTGTGAATCCTGTATGTATATATACAAGTAATTTTTTTTCTTTTTTATAGGATTGAACTTCAACTTTAATAAATTGACACAGATTTTAACACAAATTGGTTTGAATTTAGATTTGATGTTGTGTTAAATTATATTAAGTTTTGTATCGCATGTACTTTATTAATAACAAATGATTAAATTTAATTACATTTAAATTATTAGATAATATATCAATTTATTATTTATAAAAAAACTCAGATTAACACCGAATTCAAGTCTATTAGCGTAAGTTTGAAGTCTCAGCTAAATTTCTTGTACAGTATTTATTACCTACAAAAGTAGGACATATCCTAATAATCATAAAACAATAAAAGGAAATAAGATTAAAATCTGATTCCCAAATCAAAGAAATAAATACGGAAAAAGCCTAAAAATTTTGAAAGAAAACTTCTAATTACGATTTAAGGACATTTAAAGAGAAATTTAGGAATGATCTGTTGGGTCAAATTGACACAATCAGTCACCACCATATGCATGCCGAAAACGGACACATGTAATTTAAGTTATGGCATTTTAAAACTACAAATATCATATGTCCAATATCAATTAAGTTTTTCATAATCTTCTGCCATACATATTTTAATAATAATACACAATTAAGATTCAATTATATTTAAATTATTATTCAAAAACTACCACTTAAAAAAGAGTCATCATAAAATTTAACTTAATACCGAATCTAAACCGATTAGTTGAAGCTTCCAAGTTTGAGCAATACCTTTTGTACTGTATTTATTACCTACAAAAAAGTAGGAAAATTTTTATGAGGCGTGAATGATTCCAAAAACCAGTGAATGCAGGAGGTATATTGGTGCAAATAGGACAGTCGCCCTCAGTTTAAAAATTTATTAAAATATATTTTATAAATAATGAAAAATTCATTTTGTTAATAAAAATACGCGATTAGCCTAGGTTATGACCCTATGCGGAATTAATCACAATTAATTAAGATAAGTCATAATTAATGTGTCTATGGAAGTCAACAAGCAAACCACAATATAAAGCAATAAAATAAATTGCGGAAAAGTAAATCAATCACACAAAATCAACACAATAATTTTGGTGACGAAGTGGAAAACTCGTGCGAGTAAAAAACCACTCCGGGTATATCGGCTACCAGCCCAATCCACTACATAGAGAAAAACTTACAGCAATGGTCAAGACCTATGGTGGTAACTCTACCGACTCAAGTACCTCAATACTGCAAGAACTCAAGGCAACTCTTCAAGCCCGCGACCCACGATTTTCTTCAGAACGTCTGAAGTCTCTGAGTGGGTTGTATCACCTCTGAAACCGAAACTCCGACTACCAAACTTCCACCTTGAGAACTCTGAAGGATTGGGAATTTTGGGTTTGGTTGTGTTGAAGGATTATCAAAGAATCTCACCATTAATGAAGAAGACAAGAAGATAAGAAGTCTTCAATGGTGGATTCAAAGTAAGTTGAAAGCTTTGAGAGGTTTTGGCTCAAGGGAAATCTGTTTCAACTCAAGGGCATGGCGGCTAAGGGTTATATTTATAGGTAGGGTAAACAGCTAGGGTTTTGCAAAGTGAAAAGGCTCAAAAACGCGTTCAGATCACAGTCGCGTTCGAACGGTTACTCGAACGCACCACGAACGCGAGCCTGCTGGAAAGACGTTCGAACGCCACTCGAACGCACAACGAACGGATGCTCTCTGGAATGATCTCGTTCGAACCCAACAAGTACATGACTCGGACGTTTACATTCTGGAATGATCTCGTTCGAACCCAATGAAGAAAGTGCCACTAACGCCACACGTTTGAACCCAATAACGAACGCAGCACTAACGCCAACGTTCGAACATTAAAATGAATGCACCATGAACGCATGTCTGATGCACATCAGCCAAACACCAGTCCAATTGCACCAAGATATACACGAAAGATTACAACTCAATTGAACTCGTTTTGTCACAGACATAAGCCAATAAAAATGGAACTAACAATCTCCCAATTTGGCATTCCGTGACAAAACACTACCTAATACAAAGACTACGGTAAAAGACCCAAAAAGTAAATAGTCAACTATCAACCATCAAAACAAAGACTAATTACAATAGGACTCGATCTAACACATAACCAAGTAGTCTTGAAATGAATACCGCAACAGCAATAACAAGTTTACCTGAAACATCCACAAACAACCATATACCGTGAAAAGCATTGGGATTATCAAGTATAAAATAAAACAGGTAAACCAATCTCATACAATATTCAGTAAAAGAGATCAATGTGTATCCCCCTTAATCTGAACTCTCTTTAAACCAGAGATATCGACACTATTAAAACATGCATATCACTATTACTCCACATTTTTGTCACGAAATGACAAAGCATGCATATACAAGATAAACAACAAGCATATATTAAAACTGATTCCCCGCACAAACACACATGTATCACAAGAATAATCGGGAAGGAAACAGAAAAATGCAGTATCCAAAAGCATACAAGTAGGAACAGTCATTAGTCGATGTTAGACAAAATAGATCATGTTGCATTAATATACATCAATAGATTTCAATACATCGCAAAAGCAATCAAAAGAAAGAGAGTACATCATAACATGCTACCAAAATGATCTCAAAACGGACTGACTCCCCCTAACTCTAATAAAACCCTGAAAATGAAGCAAAGCTACTAGTCAGACTCCGAACTGGCATACGAGCCCTCGTCATCAGAACCTGCATGTGAATCCGCAAGATGGCTAGCAAACTGATCATCAAAACGGCGAACAGAAGAACGAACCTCTGATAGGCCTCCAGAAAGCAGACGAAGCTCTGCCAGGATAGTCGCATGAGAGTCTAAAATGCGCTGGTAAAAATCTGGCGGAGGACCAGCGGAAGAGGATGAGGTAGAGACCGAGGCTGAAGGAGCAGGAGTATGAGCAGGAGCAGGCTCATGAGCATGAGCGGGGAGATTAGCAGCTCCAGAAGATACAGTTTGACGACCAATGGGCTTCAACAGAGGAAGCAGATGATCATGTTCAAAGTCAGGAATCAAAGAGGAGATGATGCGTCGGATGAGGCACCCGTATGGCAGAGTGTGAGCAGCATATGATGCAGTGCGGATACAGATAATCTTACGTAAGATGACATCGAGAATGTCAATAGAAAGACCTTACTCAATGGTATATAGGAAAGCGATCTGGGCGATTGGTTGGGTGTTTACATGAGATTTCGGCCACAGGTTGTGGAAAATAATCATGTTGAGCAGATGATAAGATGGGAGCAAAGTTGCAACAACAACCATACCCCCGAGAAACGGACGATGCTGGCCGGTGGCAACGTCCATGATTAGCTGATCAGAGGGACCTTCAGTGGATGGCCAAGGAAATTAAGGATACGGAACCTCAGGGATAGCAAGGACACGAGACAGGACATAAGCATCAATGTCCAAATAGCTGCCTCGAATGAACACAGAGAAAGAAGTAGCATAAACCACCTTCATGGTGGCATAGAACTCTTGGACCAGGGAGGCAGACGGGCCAATGAAGTCGGATAGAAGCGGGCCCCAACCCCGGTTAATCAGCAAGGGTACGACCCCAGAATCACGCAACTAATCCTCCAAGACGTTGCGTTCTAAACATAGGTTGCGCTGGGAGAAGTGATCATCGAAAAGATGAGCCTCCACAGGACTGGGAAAATGATCCCGAATGAGGGAGTCGCGAGGACGTTTCTTGGAAGCGACAACCTTCTTAGGCATCTAGAACACACAAGAAGATCTATAATAAAAAGAAACAGCCAAAACAGATCACAAAACAGAAGAAAAAATAAATTATGAAATTCAAAGGGCGTTCGAACGAAGTTCTTGGGGCGTTCGAATGCAATGGCGATGGACCGAAAATGAAATAACCTCTAACAGATGCAAATCGCAACAAACAGACACACACAAACAATAAAAAACACATTCACATGACACCATACGCCTTCAATCGAAGAAAGAAGGCTAAAATCAAAAAAAAAAAAGGAAACCCTAAAACCAGATCTGAGAATGAAAGGGAAACTAAAAAAAAAAACTTACCTTGATGATGGAGATGAGACCGAAATTAAGAAGAAGAAGGCCACACAACCTCGGATCTGACTTGGTAAGCAAGGAAATGGAGAGGAAAGGCAGAGAACCACAGAGGAAAGTGAAAGAAAGAAACGTGCGAACGTAACACGCACAAAAGGTATTTAAATACCCCGAAAACGTTCGAACGAGAGTCGAACGCGTGTCGAACGCAAGTCAAGGCGTTCGAACGAAATGGAAACGAAACACGAACGAAAAGGTTCTGGAAAGAAAATGTTCGAACGAAATGAAAAATAGTACACGAAC
Source organism: Zanthoxylum bungeanum (assembly GCA_019454045.1). Taxonomy (NCBI): domain Eukaryota; kingdom Viridiplantae; phylum Streptophyta; class Magnoliopsida; order Sapindales; family Rutaceae; genus Zanthoxylum; species Zanthoxylum bungeanum. The sequence continues at coordinate 77,209 of SKCR01027572.1, read as the reverse complement.
GATATATGTTCGAACATGTTGGAAAATGATGCACTAACGAAAATCATTCGAAAGTTAAAGAGAACGATACATGAACGAAAACTGACAGACATTACACAACAAGGTAAAAATAAACCATAAAAGAGAAAAATATATGCAGAAGTTGAAACATACAAACGCACACAATGCCGAAGAAATATCTGACTTAAATAGCACTTTAAGCAAGTACAATGAAACCCAGTCAGTATTCAGTTGTTTATGACATGAACCAATATGCATCAGTTTAAATTTTGCTAAATATAACACTTATGCATATGACATAAACACCAAAGCATATCAAGCACTTGCGTAAAAAATAAAGTGCACAACGAATCAAGGCTTAAGACCTTATTTTATGAGCTGGACACAGCTAAAGAAATCCATCTCTAACCAAACCAAAGTCTACAAAATAGGTATTCAAACCCAGCACCACTAAGACCTGAAAAGAAGCAACATTGGTTGCATGTTATATTGTTTACCTCATAAATATCATGAGCTCATATTTAACAACTCTTTCGAGTGAAGGGTTTTTGCCCTTATCTTTTGAATTTGGCCACATGGGCTCTTTTGCACTTGAGTCTCATATTTTTTTTTTAAAATTTCTTTTTGCTTTTATAAGGGGATAACAAGGTCATCTAGTCAAAGGTCACACTATTTAGTGTACAAAGTATGATATAAATTAGATTACCAGTCCAAAAACTCATACATGCGGTCAAGCCTTGACATAATAAACACGTGTATGTGAGGTGCAAGCACAAGATATACCAAGAGTTTTTATCACACACACATATGTATATAGAGCATCAAGAAAAATGAAAGCATATTATACATGCATAATCATAGATCCTACATACCGGGATCACATGTACATGCTTTTCATGCTCTACCAAGCCACATAAAAGAATTTTTTGGTCTTTTTCAAAATATATATATATTTTTTTGGTTTTAACACAAAAAAAAAATGAAAACACAAAATGGCTTGACTATATCCAGTGGTACGTGGAGTTGTATCCCGAGTGCATATCATACTACCGTCCATTCGGAATCGGCTATGAAATTTATGTCTGGGTTTCCATCCTATATACCAAGGGAAATATATCAAAACAATATACACACACCTATATGCAGTGAAAAGAAAATAAACGTGCAGAAAAAAATATAAAACACACGCACGCGCACACACACACACACACGCAAATGGGAAATACAAATATAACTTCTAAGAAGAGTTACACCGAAGTGCACTCTCATCATGCCTGTCAGGATCAAGGAATTCAGAAGTATATGGGAAGTCATCTTGCTTCCTCACCCAAATCTTTCTAGGAATCTCTTTCACATGAGTATTCCCAGACAGCAAAGCAAGTTTCTCACTCAGGAATTGAGTTTGTTTGGTTAGTTAGAAACTTGAGACACTAGATTTGAATAATCAAATCTATGAGACACACTCTTAGGCCTCTTCTTTTGTTTATGTAACATGAAACACTTAGGCCTACTATGTCATGCTTTGCCACAATGATGGCACACAGGCACAAGCCTCGGATGAGAGCGAGGTTTACCCATAACACCTCTAGTACGAGGTTGGGGAACGAGACGAGGAATAAATGGAGGAATCACATGACTACACTCAACAGGCTTATTACCTAGGTCATGTTTATGAGGTTTAGACATTGCTCTAGATGTTGACGCTTTATCACAATTAGGCTAAAAAATAATACCTAACATACGATCCACTTTCTTATTCCCACTAGAAAATACATACAATTGAGTTCTAGCATTTTCAAGTTCAGTCTCTAAAGTTTTGACCCTATCAAATAGGCCTTTATTTCTCTCCTCCAGGTCATCTATCATCAAGAGGCTTTGCTAAAATTTGGCTTGAGCTTCATTCTTTTCTAGCTCTACTTCCTTCAGCCTCTTATTGACCTCTATGTTAGTCTTCTTAATAGCTAAAATTTCAATAAACAATTCAATATAAACTATCTGAAGACTTTCATCATCAACAGACTCATCGAGAGAGACTTCTGACTCAGTATCATTAACAACTATCTCTCTCTCGTCAGTCACACTAGCAGTAAAAGCCATATAGTTGCTCTTATTCTTAGGAGAATCATCACCATCAGAATCACTAAGGGAGGCTGTCATGACTTTATTATCTTTAGCCTTAAGGTATGTGGGACATTCATATCTAACATGCCCATATCCTTCACATTCATGGCACTGGACACCACGAGATCTACTATCCCTATCTTCTCCAGACTCTATCCTACTATGCCTATTATCTCTAGGCTCATCCTCCCTATCCCTGTTATAACTATGACCACTCTTTTTAAGCTTAAGAAATTTATTAAACCTTTTAGCAAACAAAAGGTTAAATCATGGTCTGTGAGGGTATCCTCATCACTAGACGAACCATGAACAACTTCATTCGCGATCTCCATTGATAAAGTTTTGGGCTTTTGATACCAATGAAGTTTCTTCTCATAAACCTGCAGTTTTCCTACAAGTTCATCTAAATTAAGCTGATCGAGGTCATTGCTTTCCTCGATGGCGGTGATTTTGGGTATGAATTTTTCAGGCAGAGATATAATGATTTTCCTAACTATCTACTGGTAGGAATAGTCTCACATAGGTTAAAACTTGAGTTAACAATGTCGTTAATCTCAAAATAGAATTCATCAAAGGTCTCATCATATTTCATATGGGCGACCTCAAACCTAGTGGCTAAATCCCGGAGTCTATTATTTTTAACAGACAGTGTGCCCTCATGCACAGTCTGCAGGATGTCCCAAACATCATTAGCTATCTCACACATAAAGATTCTCCTAAACTCGGCAGAACAAACAACACCATGTATGGCATTAACAGCCTTGTTGTTCCAATTGCTAGCATCAAAATCGTCATCGGTCCAGGTCAATTTATCTTTAGAGGAAGAGACCACATCAACAGTAACAACGGGAGGTTTCCACCCGTAGTCAACAGTCATCCAGACCCTCTAATCTAAGGACTTAAGGAATGCTCTCATGCGAACCTTCCAATGTAAATATTCCGTGCCATCAAAAAATGGCTGACAATTCAAGGGTTGACTACGTTCCATAGCTAATGGGTCAAGGATCGAGTTCAGGCTCTGATACCAATTGAAAATACGCGATTAGCCTAGGTTATGACCCTATGCGGAATTAATCACAATTAATTAAGACAAGTCCTAATTAATGTGTCTACGGAAGTCAACAATTAAACCACAATAAAAAGAAATAAAATAAATTGCGGAAAATTAAATCAATCACACAAAATCAACATAATAATTTTGACGACGAAGTGGAAAACTCGTGCGAGTAAAAAACCACTTCGGGTATATCGGCTACCAGCCCAATCCATTATATAGAGAAAAACTTACAATGATGGTCAAGACCTATTGTGGTAACTGCACCGACTCAAGTACCTCAATACTGCAAGAACTCAAGGCAACTCCTCAAGCCCGCGACCTACGGTTTTCTTCAGAACGTTTGAAGTCTTTGAGTGAATTGTATCACCTCTGAAACCGAAACTCCGACTACCAAACTTCCAGCTTGAGAACTCTGAAGGATTGAGAATTTTGGGTTTGGTTATGTTGAAGGTTTATCAAAGAACGAATCTCACCATTAATGAAGAAGACAAGAAGATAAGAAGTCTTCAATGGTGGATTCAAAGTAAGTTGAAAGCTTTGAGAGGTTTTAACTCAAGGGAAATCTGTTTCAACTCAAGGGCATGGCGACTAAGGGTTATATTTATAGGTAGGGTAAAAAGCTAAGGTTTTACAAAGTGAAAAGGCTCAAAAACGCGTTTAGATCGCAGTCGCGTTCGAATGGTTACTCGAACGCACTACGAACGCGAGCCTACTGGAAAGACTCGTTCGAACGCCACTCGAACACACAACAAACGGATGCTCTCTGGAATGATCTCGTTCGAACCCAACAATTACGTGACTTGAACGTTTGCTTTCTGGAATGATCTCGTTCGAACCCAATGAAGAATGTGCCACTAACGCCACACGTTCGAACTCAATAATGAACGCAGCACTAACGCCAACGTTCGAACACTGAAACGAACGCACCACGAACGCATGTCTGATGCACAACAACCAAACACCAGTCCAATTGCACCAAGATATACACGAAAGATTACAACTCAATTGAACACGTTTTGTCACAGACATAAGCCAATAAAAATGGAACTAACAGTTAATATAATAATTTTGATTTGTTGGATTTAAAATGAAGATTTTTTTTATGAAAATTAAATTTTATCATTACTAAATCAATATTATATTCTGTCACTCCATCAAAAGAGTGCATTAGGCTCCGAAAAGACTTTCCAAAGTCTACGACGATGGTTGAATGATTTAAACTACAATTATCTGGTTCGATCAGTTGAACTGTATAAAAAAAAGACAAAATTGCTTACATAATAAATAGTTTTATTTAATTCAAAATTATAAAAAATGAAAAAAAATTGAATCAGTAAAGTTTGATTCACCAATTTTAATTGATTTTAATTATATTTTTTTTGATTTTTTATTTTTAATCAAATCGGACTCACGATCGATTCATGATTCTATCGATTGAATCGCCAGTCCGATTATATTAACACTGATTTGGACATGTCTGAAATATATAGGGTGGCAAATTCTCATTGGTTATTTTTGTGTTTGATTATTTTATTGGCCACTTGTTTGTGAGACGATTATAATTGCTCCAAATTCTTGGAAGGCGTGAAAAGAAAAAAAATATTAAAAAAAAAAAAGAAAAAAGAAAAAGAAGATTAATATCTTCTCCTAGTACGACAAAATCTGTAGTTTTCAAAAGAGTAACTTATATTTTTAATTAAAGGAGTGCATTGAGAGAAATAGTGAGGAGAATAAATAATTTGATTCATTTGAGCCAAGGCTTTGCATTTATTAAGATTTGACAGATGACAAGGATTCTCTTAGTTGAAAAAAATTTCAGACGATGTTGTCACCAACATATTAACCACCACCATCTAATTATATATCACCATATGACACAAAATGTATTATAATTTATGATTTTCGAGTAAATGATAAGAATACAAATGGACATTCAATTAAAATTAAATGATGACGTGTAGTGACATGATGGTGCATGCATCATTTTGATTGTTTCCGCGGAAATTATTGATTTACTAACCCCAATCTAAAGAAAACATAAAGTACTTGAAAGCATTTTAATTTTTTTTTTTTTTTTTAATTGTTAGAAACTCCAACACCAAATTATCTATTATGGTTTAAGCGGAGCATGTAAAATTTCCGACTGTTATAAATTTTTATAAGAAACGCACCATTGAATTCGATCTTAAAATCTCAAAATGAAATCCTGAATCATACATCACCAAACCACACCATTGAAAACATCATCTTAAAAACTTATTTTTGGATGATTCCATTAGTTATTGTTATTATTATTATTATTTACTTCATAATAATTTTTTAAGAGCTTTTTAGAACTTAAAAGTCTCAGTTGGTAAAAAGTATCAAAACTATAGTCTAAAAGTCCAAATGGGACATTTCAAGAAGCTGGCAATTTAGACTTTTGGGTACCAGCAAGTGGGGGGAAACAACTCCAAATTCCAATTCTGTTTTCATGGACCCATTTTTTGTTCATATATGTACAGAAGTTTCTGATGAATAATGAAGAAGAAAGCTGAAGGAATATTTCGGTGGTTGTGGATTAATAATTTTTTAAGATTATGCGAGGTGCATGCATATAATAAAAATAATACAAGTTTTGACAATTGGTGTTGGAGTTAGCTGATCAGAGCCAGCATATTTGACCAATAATCTATTCGAAATTTCAATCCAATTGAATCGGAAGGGATATTTAGAAACTTTGCATTACAAACACATGCATTTTAAAGTTTGATTTTTATATATTATCATACAAAGTTCAATTTCGCAATCACAGCTAATTTCTCCGGCTCTTTTTTATGCTGACTATATCTTTTTCCTAAAAGCCTGTAATTGAGCTTGCAATAGAAAACGGCCTTAGGCATTCAAATGATAGTGCCTTCCCTGAGTGAGTTTTGATTAACCATAAAAGCTTTATTTGTTTATAAGAATTAAGAAAGGGATAATGATGCTTTCATCATTCTTAGAGTTGATTTGCATCTTTTTGGTCCTTAATAGATAGATATCTTTACCCTATTTCATCGATTGTGTTAAAACAAAAATAGAAAAAAAAAACACAAATAATGAGTAAATGTGATATACATATTTTTAAATCGTTGGAAATCCTGCCGTCAAATCATCTGTTTCGGGTTTAAGCAGAGAAGGTAAAACCCACGGTTGTCTCAGGCTATTACAATAAACACACTCTCTGAATTCGAACTCATGACCGTAAGGTGGGATCTTAAACCCAATACTACCAAAACACACCCATTGGGATGAGTAAATGTGATATTTACACATACAAATTGATTATTTGAGATCTTTATAAATTAAAACACATTAATTTTATTGCTAAAATTTACATTTAATTTTTTATTAAAATTTTGACATCACGATTGAAATGAAGAATTAAAAATCTACGAGGAACTAAAAAGATAAAAACCAATTTTAAAAGGAACAAAGTGTCATTTTTGTTAGTCATGTACCATTGAATGATAGATAGCAAGGGGATTGAATTAATGATGACAGAAAAATTCGGGTCTGGTCCGGTTCAGCCCGGTTCGGTTCGATTCCCCCGGGCTTTAATCCAGTTCGGGACATTTTGATTCTGGATCGGGCCTTATACTCATAAGCCCGATTCAAGCTTGGGCTCGGGCCGTGCTCAACATATTTAGTCCGGGTCCGGTCCGGCCCGGGCTTAAACAAAAAAAAATTACTTCAGTCAGAAATCAGAAGATTGATCATTGATCTCTTTCACTCAATCCACACACAGCCGGCCCTAGCACTCACCACTCACTCTCAGTAGACTTTCTCATCTTTCTCTTGTCTCTCTTCTCTCATCTCAAACAGTCAACGCCACTCTCTCGTCGTCTCTCGTCTCTCTCTCAGTTTCTCATCTATTCCTTCACGCCACTCTCTCTAATCTCTATTCCTTCATGCCAGTACGCCACTCTCTCGGTCATCGTCAGCCCCCAACAATTCCATTAGTTCACCGTCAGTTCCGTCACTACTCACTCGCTTAGCTCTCACCTTTCGGTTGACGGTCACTGATAGCGAAAAATATATCATTATTTACCATTCATTTGACCTAATATTTAGTTTGGTTTCCCAAGTTTTATGAATGTTTTAATGTATTTTTGTTTGTTTTGCAGATAAATAAAGTTTTAAGACTCAATGGAATCAACTTGAGGCTTAAACGATGAAAAACAGACAAAAATGACAAAAAATGGAAATTCATTGTTCACGCGTCGCGACACAAAACTCTTTGCATCGCGACATGCCTCAATTACTATACTGCCGACACACATCATCACCACGTCATCATGTGTGTCATCACGTGTAGACCCGGCCACGGTTCCGGTTCGGAACCGGAACCGACCGATTAGAACCGGAAGGTTCCGGTTCCGGAACCGAACCGGAATGGGACCGGTTCGGTTGGGGTTCCACCCCAACTCGAACTGGTCCGAACGGTTCCGGTTGGAACCGTCGGGTTCCAACAGGAACCCTACGGCCCCCAACGGCTACTAGCCGTTGGGGGCCTAATTCCCCCAACGGCTACTAGCCGTTGGGGGCCGTAGGGTTCCTGTATTCCCCCAACGGCTAGTGCCGTTGGGGGATGCAGCCCGCAGGGAGCCAAACGGCTCCCTGCCAAAAAAAAAATTAAAAAAATTAAAAAATATATATTTTTTTTATATAAAATAAAAATTACTAATGTACCCTAATAACGGTAATAAAACGGTTATATTTAGGGGCATTTTTGATATCAAAAAAATTCTAAATTCTATAAATATGATTCATTTTTCATAATTTCATCACACCAAATTCTCAACTCTCTCATTTTCTATAATTCTCTTATTCGCAATTATTCAATTTTCTTATTTTTCTTCCTAATTTCTCAAACGAAAAATGGCAAGCTCATCTGAGAACATAATGTCAAATATGCCAACCCAAGAGAGCGGCCCTAGTGTCAGTGCACAATCACGGAGAAGAGAAGTTAAGGCTCGGTCCTCGGATATTTTCAAAATTCATTTTAATTTGGAACGCCTAAAAGATGATTCACAACGAGCAGTTTGCAACTATTGTGGGGTTATCTACAAATTTTCTGGTGGATATGGCAATATGATCAAGCACATGGAAAAACATCATCCGGTTGAATTTGGCATTGATACGACGCAAACTCAAATGGCCATGTACGCATCATCAAGTAGAGGTACGAGTGCTTTAGATTTATTTAAATATTCTGATGCAAAAAATAGAGAAGAATTTGCGAAATTAACTTGTATGTCACATTTTTCTTTAAGCTTTGGTGAAAAACTTCATTTTACTAATTACGTGCATAATGCTTTAAACCCTTCTGCATGTAGAATGACTCGAAACACAACAAAACGTCATATTTTTAAATTATACAAATATGATAAAATTATTTTAAATGAAATATTTAAAGAGATAAAATGTCGTATTTCTGTATGTTCTGATATTTGGAGTGATCATTGGCAAACACACTCATACATGGGTGTGACTTGTCATTAGATTGATGCATCATTTACCATGCAAAAACGACTTATTGCATTTAGAGTTTTTGATGACCAACATACTGCACATAATATTTATAGAATGATGAATGTAATTTTTGATGAATATGGTTTAGGAGAAAAATTTTTAACAATTGGATTTGATAATGCATCTGCAAATACTGCATCCATCAATGATTTAAAAGAAATATGTCAACCAAATTTAGGGGGTCGGTTTTTTCATATTCGTTGTACATGTCATGTCCTCAACTTATGTGTGCAAGACGGTCTAAAATTATTATCATCTTTCCTTGATCCAATTAAAACGGCACTTAACTGTATTTGGTCATATTCTAAAGTTAGGAGAGAATGGACCAAGTTTTGTAAAATAAATGGTATTAAACGGATTAAATTTTCAAGAGATGTTCCAACACGTTGGAATTCTACTTATTTTCTTTTATGTCAAGCATTTCAATACAAAGATGCATTATGTAGTTTTTTTTCTCAACATGTTCAAAATATCACACTTTATCCTAGTCAATGGGATATTTGTGAAATTTTTTTAGATATTTAAAAAGTTTTTAATGATGCTACTTTAGTTTTTAGCGGCGTTTATTATCCTACAGTACATTTATTTCTTCTTGAGAGTTTAAATATTGTTGGCACTCTCGATGAGCATGTTGACAGTAGCGATCCTAATGATATTGTTTTGTTAGAAGCCATTACTGTTATGAAGGTAAAATAGTTAAACTATTTTAGAGAAATTCTTTTACTTTATCTTATTGCTGCTGTTTTTGATCCTAGATTTAAATTAGAAGGTTTGAGTGGTGCTTTGCAAGCTTATTATGGTTATTTAGGAATATTAGATGAAATTGACATTACTAGATTAATGACGAAATTAAGAAATGATTTAATTGAGTTATTTAATGATTATATTGTAAGATATAACTTAGGAACATTAGGTCAATCTAGTAGTAGCGAACCGGTAATTCAAACAAGACTTAGCGCAGGGGATCGTTGGTTATTGCAACGAAATAAAAAAGCTAGGGATACGACAACTAATAACCCTGAATTAGATAATTATTTATCTACAAATTTTGAGTTTTCTAATGAAAGTTTATGCAGTAAAAATTTTAAAATCTTTGAATGGTGGAACCAGCATCAAAATATATATCCTGTTTTATCTATTATTGCTAAAGAGATCTTGGCAGCACTTATTTCCACCGTTGCGGTTGAGCAAGCCTTCAACTTGGGAGGTAATATATTGGAAGCTAGGCGATCTTCATTACATCCAAGCACTCTAGAAGCAACAGCTTGTGTGGATGATTGGACTCGAGCTGATCTGAGACAACAAGAAGATGCCCCCGATGATTGTGAAGATTTGTTCGATAATGCTTCTGCAACAAGTGCAATTGGAACCGGAGCCGAAGGATCAACCGATAATGATGATTGATAATTGTAAAATTATAATTTACAAAGGGGATATGTCTAAAAGACTAAAACTTGTAATGGAACTACGTGAGCTTTGATTCCTCTCACCCTTGGAGGATACGTAGGCAACTTAAATTTTTAAAAATTTAAGCTCAAGCTCTTCAATGTAATAATTTTTTTTTTTATAAATTTAATCTCATTTTTTTTTATTTTAATTAATTAATTAAAAAAAAAAAGGAACCGAACCGAACCGGAACCGAACGGTTCGGTTCCGGTTCGGTTTTCGGTTCCGGTTCCACACTTGTGGAACCGGTAATCGGCCGGTTCGGTTCGGTTCCGAACCGGAACCGAACCGCCGGCCGGGTCTAATCACGTGCGTCATCATCGCGTAATCATGACTTCAACTTCGCGACGCCAAGCCTTCTCCCGTCGCGACACCGAACCAATAATTCAGTCTTCCGACAATCGCGTACACGTGTCAGAAATCAATGCGCGTCATGACGCAAAAGCATTCTGCGTCGCGACGCTCAAGGCCGAATTTTGCCTTTAAATTGAAGCTGATTTCATTTTCTAAATTCATACTTTCCTTAAGGTTCTTAATAAGGATTTAAGGACTGTATCTTGTGTGTTTAATTTTTGTATTTTTAATTATGAATTTTTATTTTTAGTAGTAGTAATAATAATTTTTTTATTTTATCTTTCTTTTATGTTTTGTAATTAATTTCCATTGGGGGAAGGGTGAAACCTTTATTATGATAATTTAGATTAATCTCCCTTAAATTATAATATATAAATTATCTTAAAACCTGACTTAATTGGATATCGCCTTTATGGTTGGTTGGACTTTATTAATTTTAACCTGAATTAATTGGATACCACCTTTATAGTTGGTTGAAATTAATTATCACATGACTTAATCAGGATACCGCCTATTGTTGGACAATTATGACCCATATCATCACTATTTGTAAAAGACATTGTGGTTTTTGTACAAATTAACTATGTGACAAATGAAATTGCTATTTTATCATTTTGTAATTGGATTACTTGAATATATATAAATGATAAAAGTCCTTATGATTAGTTCCAGATTAATAAGATATGAGACAATATTAATCCACGAACGGTTTAATCATTAAATATCCATAGTCGTAGTATTATCGAGACTGGACATCGATAATGCTGAATAGACTTCTGTACATCGACGTGGATTACGAAGCTTTCCCACTGTCAATGGGTCACGCTTAACTGGAATCATTAAGCTTGTTGAGCCAAAGCCAAGACTTAGTTGATTCAGAGAAAAATGTTAGGATATATATATTGGATATATATTTGGACTTGGAGGTCCACCTATCGGATCTAGGAATTGGATGTGATCCAATTGATCTTAGAGATCTACCTAGTTAAGTTTCATACAGCTTGTTGGCCAAAGTTAAGGTTGTGTGTTATTTAACGGGATCATATCCCACTAGGAAACTGGGTTTCCCGAGTACTCAACAGAGGGTTAGAGGCTCGCCAAAAAATAGTGGGAGGCTAGTATTAAACTTGCAATTTCGTTTAATACTTGCTAAATACGCGCTTTATTTTTCGTCATTATATATATTTATTAGTTGGACTAATACTTTATTGTTTTTATTGAACAGTTGGACTATACTCTTATAACTTCATTTGTAGTTGATTATATAGTTGGACTATAGTAATCATTACATTTGATTATACCCGATATCGTTGATTGAATAGTTAGACTATTACAATCAAGATGACTAGAAAGATTAGTGTTAGAGACATCGTCATGGGCGATAATGTCTTTAACGGCGCCAATTTTCCAGATTGGGAGATGAATCTCATGATTGTCCTGGGAGCCGAGAAGTTTCTTTATGTCATAGACAGACCTCTCGGGCCTGAGCGTGGACATGAGCGGGTTGTTGATCATGAGCTTTGGAAGACTCACAATGATGACAACTCAACTGCTTAGTCCGTCATGCTTGCCGCAATGACCCCTCAATTTCATCGTCAAAACAAAGGATTTGATCCCTACAACATGATGTTGAAATTGAAGGAAATTCATAGATCTAATCTTAGATCTCAGAAGTATGAATTGCAAAAGAATCTCTTTCGCTCACGTATTTCAGAAGGTACATCTGTCGAACACTATGTGTCGTAGATGATTGCTGACATCGAATAGCTAGGTCAGCTGGGCATAACCTTCGAGGCTGAGACTTCCATAGATTTGATTTTACGGTCTCTGTCTGACTGCTGAGGCGGGTTCATCATGAAATACAATATGATGAACCAAGAGAAGACTCTTGGAGAGTTGATGACGATACTGAAAGAAGCAGAGCCAGATCTTCTGAAGGGCAAGAAGCGCGAGGCACATTTCACTTCGACATCTCAGAAGGCCAAGGCATGGCCGAAGGCTTCTGAGGTGTGAAGAAGAAGAAAAGAAAGGGCAAGGCCAAATCATCAAAGTCTTCTGGGAAGGCAAATGACAAATGCCAAGATGTTTGCCTATAGTGTGGCAAACAGGGTCACTGGAAGTGTGACTGCCGTGAGTACAAGGCGCACACAAAGAAAGTGAAGGGGGCAAGGCTCCGGCTTCAGGTATGTTTTTTATTGAAATAAACATGTCTACTTCTATTTTTAAAAATTGAAATTTTGATTCTGGATGTGGTACTCATATATGTACTGATGTGCAGGATCTGCAGATTAGCAGGAGACTGGCTTCAGGCGAGATTGACCTACGAGTTGGAAACGGGACCGGAGTCGCTGTTTTGGCCGTAGGGACCTATATTTTGAAACTGCCTTCGGGACATGTACTTACTTTACCAGACTGTTATTATGTAACTAGTTTGACTAGAAATATTATCTCTGTATCTTGTTTGACCCCAATGTGGGTATACCTTTGTATTCCAGAACACTGGGTGTTTTGTTTATAAAGATGATTTTGAGATATGTACTGTTGATGCTAATAATGGTCTTTATATTTTGAATATAAATGAATCTCAAACATATAACATGACAAACAAAAGGCTCAAATTGAGTAAAACAGATGAAACTTATCTGTGGCATTGTCTTCTGGGACACATTAACAAGACTCGTATATCCATACTTTCGAAGAATGAATACTTGGACGGATTTGATCCTAATTCATATGACGTCTGTGAATCCTGTCTATTAGGAAAAATGCCTAAAACGTCTTTTTGCGGTAAAGGTGTACGTGCCACAGAACTGTTAGCCTTCGTTTATAGTGACGTATGTGGGCCCATGTCTAGCCAGACTGAAGGTGGATATGAATACTTCGTAACCTTTACAGATGATGCATCGCGTTATGATTATGTGTATCTTATTAGACACAAGTCAAAAACTTTTGAGAAATTCAAAGAGTTTCGACACGAAGTAGAAAACAGACCGGTAAAAGTATTAAAATATTACTGTCGGACTGTGGTGGAGAATACTTAAGCAATGAGTTTCTCGATTACTTGAAAGAATATGGTATTCTTTCACAGTGGACTCCTCCCGGAACACCTCAATTGAATGGTGTGTCTGAACGGAGAAATCGAACTTTGTTAGATATGGTAAGGTCTATGATGAGTCGCACCGAGCTACCAATTTCCTCCTGGGGATACGCATTGAACAATGCAATACTTATTTTGAATAAGGTTCCGTCAAATTCTGTTGGACAGACTCCATATGAAATATGGATAGGAAAGAAACTAGGTTTCTCATTCCTGAAGATTTGTGGATGCTTGACATACGTTAAACGTTTGGATGGTACCAAACTAGAACCCAAATCTGATAAGTGCCTATTTGTAGGTTATCCTAGGGAAACCAAATGATATTAATTCTACAACCCATAAGAGAACAAGGTATTTGTTGCTCTCAATGCGGTTTTCCTCGAAAACGAATTCTTAAATGCAGTGGTAAGTGGGAGGAAATTAGAACTCGATGAAAATCAGAGTGATACTGTTCCTGGCACCGAATCCTTAATGGAACACGAATAGTTCATCAGGGATGAGACTGTTCCACAATCTTCTAATACACAGAACCGCGTAGGTCGGAGAGAGTCAGAAAATAACCTGAGAGGTATGGGTTTCTGATCTCACATCACGTAGATATTAATCTTAATGAGGATAATGAACCAGTTATGTATGAGGAAGCGATACAAGGTATCGACTCCGCTTTATGGCAAGATGCCATGAAGTCCGAAATGGATTCCATGTATAGCAACCAAGTTTGGGTACTGATTGATGCACCAGAAGACGTTAAGTCGATTGGTTGTAAACGAGTCTTCAAGAAGAAGACTGACATGTATGACAACATATAAACGTACAAAGCTAGGCTTGTAGCGAAATGGTATCGTCAATGACATGGTGTCGATTACGATGAAACTTTTTCACCTGTTGCCATGATTAAATCCATTCGGATAATGCTTACTATTACTGTATATTTTGATTATGAAATATGGCAGATGGACGTCCAAACCATTTTACTTAATGGAAACCTGTTGGTGGATGTTTATATGCAACATCATGATGGTTTTGTCATGCCAAAACATGCAAACAAGGTTTGCAAGTTAAATCGATCCATTTATGGATTGAAACAATCATCACGTTCTTGGAACCAACATTTTGATGAGATCATAAAAGAATATGATTTCATTCAAAACGAAGATGATTTTTGTGTATATAAGAAGGTTAGTGGGAGCGCAGTGACATTCATTGTCCTTTATGTTGATGATGTATTGCTTATTGGCAATGACATTCCCATGCTACAATCGGTGAAAACTTGGCTTTCATTAAAATTCTCCATGAAATATCTGGAGGAAGCAACATTTATTCTGGGAATAAGGATCTACCGGGATAGATCTAGAAAGCTGCTTGGATTCTCCCAGAGCTCGTACATTGACAAAGTGTTGAAGAGATTTAACATGGATCAGTCTAAGAGGGGACTACTTCCAGCGTCACATGACGTCTCTCTATCTAAGGACATGTGTCCTAAAACTTAAGAAGAAAGAGATAACATGAGTCAGATATGGTTCGCTTCTACAATCGGATCGATCATGTATGCCATGATATGTACACGACCTGATGTCTCGTATGCTTTGAGCATGTGCAGTCGCTATCAAGCCGATCCAGGTGATGGTCACTGGGTTGCTGTTAAGAACATCCTTAAGTATCTTAGACGAACTAAGGATGTTTTCTTAGTCTATGGAGATGGAGAACTTGAGGTGACTGGGTTCACCGATGCAAGTTTCCAAACCGATAAAGATGACTCTAAGTCGCAATCTGGGTATATATTTTGTTTGAACAATGGAGCAGTGAGCTGGAAATCTTCCAAGCAAGAGACTGTTGCTGATTCAATAACAGAAGCGGAATATATCACTGCAGCTGAGGCAACAAAAGAAGCATTTTGGATATGTAAATTCCTAATTGGATTAGGATTAGTTCCGTTAGCAGCTGAACCCGTTCCTTTGTATTGTGACAATAACGGGGCTATAGCGCAGGCTAAGGAACTGCAGTCTCATCAACGATCCAAGCATGTACTTTGACATTTCCATCTGATTCGTGAGATCATACATCATGGCGATGTGGAGATCGAAAAGATCGCTTCAGATGAAAATATTACAGATCCGTTGACGAAAGCTATTTTTCAGCAAAAGTTTGAGCGATATGTACATAGTTCAGATGTTAGATACTTGAGTGATTGGCTATGAGCCAAGTGGGAGATTGTTGGACAATTATGACCCATATCATCACTATTTGTAAAAGCCATTGTGGTTTTTGTACAAATTAACTATGTGACAAAGGAAATTGCTATTTTATCATTTTGTAATTGGATTACTTGAATATATATAAATGATAAAAGTCCTTATGATTAGTTTCGAATTAATAAGATATGAGACAATATTAATTCATGAACAATTTAATCATTAAATATCCATAGTCGTAGTATTATCGAGACTGGACATCGATAATACATAATAGACTAATATTACACTTGTGCGCGTTATGGAAGCTTAACGACATAGTTCTCATATATTTAAGTATATGATACTTATGCAAGTGTGATAGGAGGTTCGTTTAGTCGTTGGACCGGGAACAGTTTCGCTCTGGATAAACCCCTCAGAATCCCATTATTAATATGACTATGTGTCTATGAGAATCCGAATCAGGGTAGGTGTATGTGGTCTTAACCTGAGACTTGCATCGTTAATACTTATGACAATCAATAGGCTTTGGTTTTGGTCATCCGAGGCTTTAACAAGTTCTTTGTACGCCTCTTCTGGGTTTACTGAGAATCATAGTGTATTGGGTGTGATGTCAAAATGGAAGTATCACTTCAGTCATATGGAGAAGATGATCACACACAGATACAGAACTAGTACTCTTATACGTTGCAGCTATCGGGATAATATGACTAGGTCATGATTATCCGATTAGAGAGACTAGTTGCTAGTGATCCAATATATGCTTCGTACGGGGCAGACACAATTCCAGCCCCAGGCCTAACATATGACATCCGATACTGGATCATAATACACAATATATAATATACTATGCCTGATATAGATTATGTATTCTTTGTTAAATATTTTTGGAGAATTGGGTAGGCACGGTGCTTTGCTAGAAGCCAACCATGTCTCGGTGAGAACGTGGTACGAGATACGCACGTGTTCGGATAGTCCGATGACCGTATTTAACGCCAACATATCCAGGGATCTCTTGGGTCGCTTCCCAAAAATTCACCGATGACATTTGACTCGAACAAAATTAATCTGGGATTAATTATGAGAGAGAGAAAATTAATCAGTGATTAATTACGGCAAGAATTTATCTGGGATAAAATTTGAATAGAAGAGAGAACGCGATTAATTTGGAATTAATCGATTTAATAATCTATTGGATATATTAATTGAAATTGGATTTCAAAGCAGAATTAAAATTAGATTTTAATTCGGGCAAACAAATTAATTTGGAATTAATTCGTAAGCGACTTTCGTAATAATTTTGCTAGGTATTATTATTTAATTAAATTGGATTTAATTGCGTCGCAACGGAAAATTTATTTAATCGGATTAAACGAATCCGAGCCACAAATGTGTTGAGCAAGCCAACTTGAATTTTGAATTTAAGTGGTGGGGCCCACCAACATACATCAAATATCTACATGAGTGATGGAAGTTGTTGGGAGCATTTAATGTTTTTTTCCCTCCAACATATTTTGCTTTTGCTTTTTGGAAAAGCATATACACTTTTGCAAGTTGATTTTGGTATTAGGTTTTTAGAAAATAAAATACAAAAGAAAACACAACTCTCTCTTCTCTCATAGGCTTGGCCGAAACTCTCTCTCTCCCTTTGAAGTTTTTGTTGCAAAATTTCAAGCTTGCTAGCACATTTGGAGTTGAGTGAGGTGATAGGGAAACTCACCCTTGGGTTGGATTCATTCAACAAAGCTTGGAGCTTCATCAACATACAAAGAAAGTTTTGAATCACATCCGTTAAATGTAAGTTTTTTCCGCAAACTCACTTGATCATTCACACACAATGTCATGACTTAGAGACCTTGGGCATGTCTAGGACACTAACACCTATTTGGTCGGTTGGTAATATAATGTAAATTTATATATTATAATAAGAGAGATTTCTAAATTTGAAATAGTAAAGGTGGATCCCTTAACCCCAATATTTTATTTTTAATCTAGGGAAGTGATAAAGCACAATATTTTTGAGTTTAATAATTGATTTTCTTTATATAATGGGAAATACTTTAGGCTTGTTTATTGAATCTTAAGCTTAATGCTTCTTGTTGCCTGATCACCAATAAGATTGATGTGGTAAACTTAAAATGAACTTGATGAAGGGATTTTAAGTTCCAGCCTTAGATTCAATAGCTCACGATCTCACATTAGGAGAGATTTCATTCCAGGATAGACATATACCTGTCGGGCGTGAGTAGCCACAATTGGAACTTGAACTTAATGAATTTGGATAACTTGGTTGACATAGACATATAGTTAATTGGGTTATTTTGGGTGTTTGCATCTGACCATCGATACAGGCTTTTGCATATCTTCGTGTTCCAGGTTAACAAACTGTTTTATTACGCATATATAAGAGAATCAATTCATCATTAGAATAATATTGTATGGAATCACAACCCTAGATGTTTGTTTTCTTTATTATTAATTTCCTTTGTTTCATTTTATATTTTTATTTATTTATTTAGCAAATCCACATTCATCGATACAGGCTTTTGCATATCCTCGTGTTCCAGGTTAACAAACTGTTTTATTACGCATATATAAGAGAATCAATTCATCATTAGAATAATATTGTATGGAATCACAACCCTAGATGTTTGTTTTCTTTATTATTAATTTCCTTTGTTTCATTTTATATTTTTATTTATTTATTTAGCAAATCCACATTCAACCAACTAATCATCAATCATTCTCTTCTCACCCTAATTAGATACCTGTAAATAAATAGAATCAATAATTAATAACAACAGTAGAAATTAAGTCCTCGTGTGATCGATGTTTTTATACTACTTGAGCGATACGTCCGCTTGCGTTACATGTGTGTTTACCACCGATCAAGATTTTGGCGCTGTTGCCGGTGATTTATTTTTTTTGCGTTATTAATTTTGTAGCTATCTATTTTACTTGTACCTAATTTTATTTACTTTTATTTGTAATTTTTATTTCTTTCTTTTATTTTTCAGGCGGTTGAAATGGATCACTATTGGGCGATGGAAGTATTAAGAGCTTTAAGAAGTGAAGATACACCCCAAATCAGGGACAATAGTCCGATTTTCCGAGGCCTGTTGTCCAACCCAAATACTATCCATGGATGTCAGAGCCAATCAACACAATATTTGCTCAATCATTTCACAGATGTGAGATATGTGATGGTAACCACCCTAGCGATCAGTGCACGTACAACTATAATTCAGGGTGGCAGAACTATCAGAATCCTTCTTCGTATGAAGAACTATCATATTTTAGTGAACCACATTTTTCATCTTATCCACCATCAACCTATAATCTTCATCAAAAACCAGAACCATCAGAGATAAGATAGTTGATAGACATGCTCAAAAAACGGGAAGCTAAACTTGATGCAATGGTTGACATGTTTCAGAGTCAAGCGACATCCATACAGAGAATGACAGAGCAATTAATAGAAAACTAGAACATCATACCTCATGGAATATTTTCAGATGACACTGATGAAGCCTTTGAGTACCAAGAATTTCACGATAATACCTTAACAGAGGAAGAGGCTGAGCAATATCAAGAGTCAGAGGTATCAGTTCAGGAGCCCGAACAAGCAGAGTTTCAATTTGATCTGGATAATTCTCTAGTCGCTGATTACATTTATGAGGAGGAACAAGTAGTAGAGATATCTTTACCAACTACACCAATAAGTGAGGATGAAACTCTGCATCCTCAAAATGAAGATCTTGGAGCATTCATTGCATAAATGTTTGATGAAGAGCTGAACGAGGAAATGCTAAAATACATCTGTGAAGAAATAGTGGAGCAAGATGCAGGACAGAGGAAAAAGCAAGTGTCTGACCATATTGAAAATCTCATGACTTCAGGAGAAACATCACTGTATTGGGGAGTATACATCAAGGACACCTCCTAGAAGCTTGACATAATGGAACAACCATTCAAAGTCAAGCACCATACGAGACCTCCTGATTTATTTTCATTTCTTTTGCAGACCACTGGTGCAACAAAGTTTAAGAAGCTGGCACAAGCACTGAATGAGATAAAATTCTTTTGGTTACCTTATCGTTCCCTTCAAAAGCAACCCACATGGGATTATCCTTAATCATATGTCCAAAACCACACTGAAGCCTCCGTGACAGATGGATGATAAGTGGTAAATATATCAATATTTACCGTCCATTTGACCTAATATTTTATATAATTTCTTGAATTTTGTGAATATTTTGATGTGTTTGTATTATTTTGTAGATAAATAAAATAACATGACTCTCTGAATCAATTCGGGGCCAAAACATCGGAAAACAGACAAAAAGGGCAAAAATATAAATTTCCTGCTAAAATGCACCATTTGCTAAAATACGTCGTGCTAAAAAGCACCGTTTGCTATCATGCGCCAGACACGTGTCAAAATCAGAGAAGCCCGCTATCATGCGCATATGCTAACATGTGCCTGCCACGTGTTAACATCACAACAATGCTAACGTGCGGACACGTGTCATCATCTTATGCTACCGACAATCCACATCATTACTAACGACAGCGGTGCGACGCGCAGAGCATTCTGCATTGTGATGCCGAGCCAATGATTCAGATGCCAACGCTGCTGACGCCACGTGTCACTATCTCAGCGAAGCCCGTACCATACGTCCAAAATCTACGGTGCGTCGCGACGCACAATGTTCCACCCGTCGCGACACAAGAGGCCAAGATTTGCCTATAAATTGAGGCCAATTTCAAAGTTCCAATTAATACTTTCTTATGAGGAATTCCTTAAGAATACTAAGAAGATTATATCTTGCTTGTTTATTTGCAGCTTTTTGTATTTAATTTTATTTAATTTACGCAATAGTTCTTTCTTTTCTTTACTTTTCAGTATTTATTTTACTGTTCAGTGTGAGGAGGTAACTCCCCCTGCTGGGGTTAAAGGTCAAGCTTTTATTATTAATATTTAGATTAATCTTCCTTAAATATAATATATAAACTATGTAAAACCTGACTTAATGGGATACCGCCTTTATGGTCGGTTGGACTTTAATTGAATTGATTTTAACCTGACTAAATTGGATACCGCCTTTATAGTCGGTTGGAATTAATTATAAATTTGACTTAATCAATATACCACATTTATGGTCGGTCGGTAATGTCATGCAAAGTTAATATATTATAATAAGGGAGATATCTAAAATAGAAGTAATAAATGTGGATTCTCTAACCCCAACATTTTCTTTATTGTTTTATTTACCTTTTTAATTTCCAGCTTTTACTTTATGTCATTTACTTTATTTAAGATTTTACTAGTCATAGATATGTGTTGTAACTAAACCCGTTATCTGGGGTTGTGATGAATTCCAATATCACCGGTTTATAAGGGGTTATTTTACAGTTAAGTAATATAAATGTGTATTTATTGAGCCTTAAGCTTAATGCTTCTTGTTAACTGGCCATTAATAAGATGTATTTGGTAAACTTAAAATGAACTTGGAAAAGAGATTTTAGGTTTCAGCCTTAGACTCAATAGCCCCCACGATCTCCCTTAAGAATAGATAACCCTTAATAGATTTCCTTACAGGATAGGAATATACCTGTCAAACGGGGGTAACCATAATTGGAACTTAATCTTAATGAATTCAGGTAACTTGGTTGACATAGGAATATGATTAATTGGGTTATACTGGGTATTTGCATATGACCATCGAAAGAGACTTTTGCATAAATTCGTGTTCCAGGTTAATAAACCAATATATCGCACAAAAGTGAAATAACCACTTCATCTTTAAAAGATATTGGAAGGATTCAAACCCCTATATAGTTTCTTAATATTGAATTTTCTCTTAATTTACTTTCACACTGTTTTATTTATTTGTCTTTAGTTTAAAGTCACCATCCAATCAAACAACCAATCTATTAGATGCTCGTAAACATTTGGCTTCATAAATTAATAGCTTAGGTATTAAGTCCTAGTGGGATCGATACATTTTATACTACTTGAACGATACATGCGCTTGCATTATACATGTGTGATTACGCCGGTCAATGAACTTCAGTCATGTCTGGCTGAAGGCATAAAATTTAGCGCTAGCAAGGAAACAACCCATACAATTTTTATTATTGTTGTAATTTTTATATTTTGTACACATGTTGTAGAGTTTTTAATTTTGTGTGTTATTTTTGCAGGGAAAAACACAGACGGAGCCCTTAAAGCAGAACAAGCCAGTAAAAATTGGGATATCACGAAATAAAGTTTGACAAAATCACGAGGATAAAATTTATTTTAGTAGAGACGACATAGTAAGGAGTCAACTCTTGATACGCATCCTAGTGGATATATTCGTCAAATGATTCTATTTTGTTAAAAAAAAAAAAACATTCGCATCGCGACGCAAATGAGACAGAAGGTGGCATTTTGCTAAGCCTTTGGCGTTGTGACTTATAAACCCATCACATTGTGACACATCAACCAAACATGTGAAAACCCAAATTTTAGGGCTCCATGTTGCGATGCGCAATACTTCTGCGTCGCGATGCGTACATGATTCTGTTGGGGTTTCGGGCGATGGGTGCGGTAGAAGCGCGGTTCGGGCGAAATCGTAATTTAAAACTTTTTCAAATAACCGAATAAATTATTCATATCTAATATGAATAATTTATTCATATTTCACCTAAACCTATTTATTTGATATCAAATAGTGACATAAATATAAAGGAAACGTCACAAAACTTTTACGAAAAATATTTTTCCGCAAAATGACGTAAAACTCGTTTTTGACCGAACCAACCACCCAACACTTATGGGGACTGCCCAGGTCAGCCCCAATAGTGTTAGGGCAGTTCATGGACTGCTCAAAGAGTGAAAAATTGACTGTTTGGACAGCCATCATCCGGTTGGCTCAAAAGTCACCTGGTAACGCCTTTTTCACCGTTTTTGCTTATTTCAACTCCGAAACACTTTCCGGTAATTGTTCCAATTCCCAAAACACATCCAATAATTCATAAGACATCATTTTCATCATAAAAAACATAACAATTCTAGTTTTGATCCAGAAACTGAAAATGTCTAATTTCATTCTTTAAATCCAACCTTTCAATATTAATCAAATTAATCTCAACACCGATTCAAGTCACCACATATGACTCACCCAAGAAAAATTCGAGGCATTACAAGAATAGTCATAATACTTTTGAATGGCAACATATCATCTAATGATTAAATTGAACTAATATTACAATAATATTGCTCAAAACTACTTCACACATATTTTATTCTTCCAAATCCATCATCCAACATTAAAAGACCCAAATTTATAAAAGGAAGAAACCCTAGAATCAAACTAGAAAAATCAAGAACATGAAACAAGTTTTCAAACTTAAGGGGATTAAAGATTACCTTTAATCTCTAATTTTTCCTAAGCTTTTCTTGATTTTTCTCTTCATTTTCTTCATGATTTCTTGAAAACAATCTTAGAGCTATTCTTTGGAGGTGGATCAGCCATCATGGTTCCATTAAAAGCAAATGAAAATTTTTTTACATTAAAAATAGAAGATGCCGACTTTGAGGGGCATAATTATCCATTCCCCCTTTTTTAATTTCATTAAATTAAAAATGATATTAAGATAAGCTTTAATGTGGCCAAATCATATTTGTACACCTAAGCTTAAATAAATCATGACATATGTGCCAATAATAATTAAACAAATTCATAACATTTATGGAAAAAGTTTAATTAATTAATTATTCAAATATTTAAAAATTAAATATTCAAATAATCAATTAATATAATTATTATTATATATGTATTTTTATTTACAATAAATAACAAATACATATATTTATGACATGTGTCAAAATCTCATTTGACGAATAATTAATGTGTATCTAATCGTATTATGTATCAAATATAAATACACAATAATTATGATTGGCCAAAATTCCCTAATGCATGTGTTGTCGTTTAATTGATTAAATGATTCTAATTAACTCATTTAATCTGATAAAGAATTATGAATAATCTGTATTATTTATATCGCGTTGCCCAAGTGCTCAACGAGTACACTTCATATTGTGGGACTCTATAAGTTTAGGTTTATCCGTCACGAAATCCAATTTCGTGTCCATAATTCACCCACTCATGAATTATGAAGACCACAAATAATCTCACTAGACTATACAAGTCGAGGTCATTGCATACGTTTAATCCCGCTGTCACAAGCTATCCATATCATACCTGGTATATAGATGAAAACGTCAAATCCGTTCGGTTTAATATAGTCGACTTTCAATTTACGATCTCTAAATAACACTCGAAACTGATTTCTGAAGTTATACCACAGCCATGGATTTACTAGATCGTAAGCATGTGCGGATGCCTATGCCCTGTACACAGGACTGACGAATCATTTCTTGATACGCACTGGATATCATGAGCATCAGTCCACACCCAACGAACAGGCGGAGGTCTGATCTAAATAGATCGGTGACGTGACTGCCATCAAAGTGTGGATGATAACTCATATATCCCACTTTGGTATCTCGAGTCGAAGGACCACTATGCTCGCTCAACTCGAGAAGATTCTTATTGACGTTGGTGTACCATGTATTAGGAAATCTTCAGTGAGTTTTTCAGTGTCTTATCAAATAAACACCTACATGTCTATACGAGTCTCCCGAGACTAATGGTTCATTGGGATAAACCATCGGACTAAGTCACGATAAACGACATGTACTGGTCTCAGCGGATTTTACTAACCGACCCGTGTTAGTAAATCTTGACCAGAAACTTTATTTAAGGATATACATCTTATAGTGAGCTTCCCAATGTCAATTATAAACTACGTTGTAACTGCGCACTATATTATAAATCATAGGGTCTTTGTCTAATATACACGTATCACTAAACCAGATTTAGTTTAAATCTAATCATAATCAGATATCTAATTGTAATTAGATCAAATAAGTGTATAAAAGACAAGGGTGCTACCATTAAATTATTAATATTATGGAAAATAGAATTGCTCATATTTATGAATCAGACATAAATATGACCCGGATTGGCACTCCGAGCACCAACCCAAATAATTTCTCCGACTTGCTTTAGTACCAATCCACGGTATCATATACAAATTTCAATGTGTATCACATACTCATGGCCCTCAAGAGCTCACCTTGCACTCAAGAGGTAGGCAAGAACAAGTAAGCCCGCTTAACAAATCGAGTCTGTCCAACAAACCCAACCGTTTTCCTTAGCCAGCATCATTCATATTTTGTAGAATCCAAATTCTACATCAATATGACTTAGACGCTATATCAGTTCTGTGCTATAGCTGCTGAGTTGTCTAAGTATCTATGGATCAAATCCAAAGTACTATAAGACAACCGCAAGCACAAAACTACTATCAACACTGCTAATCATTGAGGTTACTATGCAACTTCTTATGTCAATACTTCGAAAGTTGCAACTGATTCCACTAGTTTAGTAGAATCAACCGTGACACTCCCACTGCATTTTCTTTTACTTTATATGACATAGACCATCTAATGTCATAATTAGGATCAAAACTAATCTGGCCTTATGGTTGCAGACTAAATTCTCCATGAATTAGAAACTCGTTCTTAATATCTCAAAGATCACAAAGTACATGTTTCAAGACCCATCTTATGGTCTACAACATATCAAAATTACTCTTAACAATTACGATTAAATTGATATCTTTAATCGCACATAATATAATATTCATTACGCCATCATCTTATGATGCATATAATTGACTAAACATTCTAATCAATATCACTTTTGACAAAGGAATTATCATTTACGAAAGATGAATACTATATATATAAAAGGCACGTTACTGTCAAACAGTTATACTAACTGTCATACATAAAGTCTTATTGTGTCATTTATTAGATCATATCTAATACGCCACTAATGAGAGTATCTCACAAGTCTCTTAGTTTTATATATAAAACTTTATATCAAATATAACAGAGACTGCTCCCACTGCTTTCACGGAGAAAAGAAGACTTTAGTAAACGTTTTACTTTACAAACATCTCATTATTACTTTAATAATGATAATGTCGTTAGGATACATAATACTAGAAAGAAATTTGTACGCTCCGAATGACCCTACTATCAAATATGTATTCTCTATGCTTTGATAAAATCAAACAATTTGACTATATCAAAATTAGAGAACACAGATTTTCGGAAAGCTTATCTGAGTCTACAATAGTCTCTATTAGCAAATATATTAAATTGTGATCTTAGTAGAATACAAACTCTAGGGCCATTCTAGAATGAACTCTTCAAACAAATAAACCACGACGGATCTCTCATTCGAAGAAATCACTCAAGAACGCCACTTTGCTTTCTTTAGCCAAAATACAAAGTTTAATATCAACATTAACCAATAGATTCTTAATTGTTCAGCTAGTGCGACCAGAGACAGGTATTCTCAGAATCTACAATAGACTACTGAGTATAACGTTTCTCACTGTCATACTATAAAGGTAAAACCTTTATCAAACTTACTGTGCTTTTGCTGCGCAAACAATTTGCATATTTTATGAACTATTCATAACGAAAGCTTAATCAAGTTCAAAACTTGATTACAGTAAGCCACGAACAATAATAGATCTATGGTTCAATGCTAACTTCCGAAATTGATATCAAATATCGCTCCCACTATAAGTTTTAGGATAATTTTCTTCAATAAGAAAACAACAGAATCATTAAGTATCAAATACTTTGAAAATGACTCTGACATCTTATTGGACTCATACGGAAATTGACTAAGGGTCATTTCATCTAATTAATAATGTAGTTCCATTACAGTTTATCACTCTCACATTTAACTTCAATAAGTCAAGTTTTTTCTGCAATCGTCAACATCCAATGTTAACCACCAAGTAACAAAATTTTTTTATTACTCGGGATAGTAGAAACGTTATTCTATCAAATAGAATACAATATTCTATCAAATAGAATAAATGATAAACATTTACTTATACCTCCGAGGTGCAAGTACTTTCAATTATATAAAAATTATACAAAATAAAGTTTCAAATCTCAAACTTTTCAAGATTCGAATTTTCTACTATACATATCATATATGTGACTGTAGGAACAAATGTAACCATAATTAAAGAGATGAATTAGAGTTATTGGAGCATAACCCCAAGAGTATCGAAACTAATTCGGTAACACACAATATTAATAAATCAAATCATATAAGATTTAATTACTCCCACTGACCAATTCCATCACGATGGAATCGTAGAAGAATCATATTGAGTAAGAATCATATTTATTAAATAAACTTAGTACTAATTGCTTTAAATTTACATGTTTGATCATATCAAACAACTTTGAACAATTCAAAAAATTAACGATGAATTTTAAAATTTTAGTTTTCAACACTTCAAAATAGAATATCTTTGAACCATTCAAAATATTCTATCCACGTTTCATCAGAAACATATTGAAAGTTCTCGAACAATTCAAGAAGTTCAATATATATTCTTTTAGAAACATGTAACTAAGTGATGACAATTCATTAACTAAGTTACGAAGTAGAGAAAACTATCCAAGACAATTTCTGATTCATTAAACTACATATATCCAATGTATTAGTCTAATAAATCTTATGGTCCAATTACAATCATTGGTTAAATGAGATTTAATCACATCCTGAATACAATATTCATTAAATGGATAAGGATATATGGTGTGATCTCGTATCAAACCATCCTTTACCATAAGGAACAAGCATCTAATGCTTATATGATAGAATCTCATAAAGCATTGTTCTACGTTATTTAGTTAACCGAATATTTTCTTAATGTTTATCTTTTCATTAATGACACTACTAGTCTTATTAAAATATGTAGCAACTGTTTATAAAGAATAAGTAACTATCCAATAGTCGCAAGTTCTGATATCAAATATCAAAACAGTTATTAAACATTATCTTAATTAACTAGACGGGAGATCTTGTATATAATACCTATAGTTGTCGTATTATGAGAATCGATATTCTCTATACACAACTATATATATCTCATTTACTTAGCTTTATAATTTACGTTCAATTATTCACAACAATTGCAAAAGATTGATTAGCAAACTGTGTCAGACACGTGACTTCTAAAAGTCACTAAAACCAAGAAACGTCATTATAAGATAAACAAATACTAATGGAGTTTTCTTAATACCAATCAAGAATCTCGAGACATGAACTAATTCAAGTCAATTCTTACTGCATAAGAAACTATCCTTTCTAGACAATTATATCCTAAATCATATATCTATTTAGATTACTAATCGTGACTTAGTAACTAAGTCACTAACCATCTTGAATTTTCAATAAAATCGGAACAACAGGTCCCGATGGTTTTAACTAATCTAACAATATCTAAGTCTACTGTCATTCTAAAACCTATGATAGAAATACGCAACCATAAGTAAAGTCAGAAAACCTATTCAAGTAATAAGCATGCAGTAGATTAGAAGTATAATTCTATAAGCAATATAGAATAAAAGGAAAACAAAACATAATTTTCCATAAAATTATGCACTGCCTTAGTTATGGATTTTTAACCCAGCAGTGTCTCTAACTACTTTACATAATATCGTAATCCCCAACAGAGAATGAAAATTCAATAATTAAATCGAATTCCATGGTGAGAGTAGGATCCCATGAATATATTTCGACTCACAGCTTTGGCACGATCTCGCCTACGTATATTCATTAGGTAGACAACCCATTGTCAATCACTCACCAGTGACTCCTGATTTTGATCCTGACCGTTTCTCGTTATGACAACTTTGGCACGTTCATAAGGAGGCGTATCAAGGCTTCATTTGTCAATGACAAAAGCAAGCTACCGATGTAGTCCTGACAACTTTGGCACATTCAGGATTTCCACTTTCACTTGAATTTGTCCAATATCAATATACAACCGGCATGGATAAAATCCCATAACCTACACCCTCACAGCTTTGGCATGATCTCGGATGCAGTTATAGAAAGATACCCATAAACCGTACTGACAAGAAGGACCAAAAAACACGTCACTTTGCAGCCTTATATCTAAGTGGGGATTTTCCTCAGGAAGTTATACTCTACATCAAATGCAGAATTTTGAATCTAAATAATTTTCTAAACAATTCAATTCTACCTATAGAAAACACAACTTAATTTAACAATTAAATTTCCGTTACGTTTCCCGTTAGCGTGGAATCGAAAAGCCAAGAAACATATATAGATTATATGCATGTGGAACAATAAAATTGGATTAAATATCAAATATCAAGCATGAATAATATAATAGATGAAGCATCAGACCCGTTCTGATACCATTTTTATTGGGGTTTCAGGCGATGGGCGCAGCGAAAGTGCGGTTCGGGCGAAATCGTAACTTAAAACTTTTTCAAATTATCGAATAAATTATTCAATATCTAATATGGATAATTTATTCATATTTCTCCTAAACCTATTTATTCAATATCAAATAGCGACATAAATATAAAGGAAATGTTGCGAAACTTTTACGAAAAATGTTTTTCTGTAAAATGACGCAAAATACGTTTTTGACCGAACCGACCACCCAACACTTATGAAACTACCCAGGTCAGTCCCAATAGTGTTAGGACAGTTCATGGGCTGCCTGAATAGTGAAAAATTCACTGTTTGGATAGCCGTCATCCAGTTGGCTCAAAAGTCACCCGGTAACGATGTTTTTCACCGTTTTCACTTATTTCAACTCCGAAACACTTTCTGGAAATTATTCCAACACCCAAAACACATACAATAAATTCATTAGACATAATTTTCATCATCAAAATAGAATAATTCTAGGTCTGATCTAGAATCGAAAATGCCTAATTTCATTCTTTAAATCCAACCTTTCAACATTAATCAAATTAATCTCAACACCCATTCAAGTCACCACATATGAATCACCCAAGAACAATTCTAGGCATTACAAGAGTGGTCAAAACACTCTAGAATAATAACATATCATCTAATGATTAAATTGAACCAATATTACAATAATATTGCCCAAAACTACTTCACACATGCTTTATGCTTCCAAATCCATCATCAAACATCAAAAGCCCCAAATTTATAAAAGGAAGAAACCCTAGAATCAAACTAGATAAATCAAGAACATGAAACAAGTTTTCAAGCTTAAGAGGATTGAAAATTACCTTTAATCTCTAATTTTTCCTAAGCTTTTCTTGATATTTCTCTTCATTTTCTGTGGATTGTCCATCATGCTTCCATTAGAAGCAAATGAAAATTTTTTTACATTAAAAATAGAAGATGCCGACTTTGAGGGGCATAATTATCCATTCTCACTTTTTAATTTCATTAAATTAAAAATGATATTAAGATAAGCTTTAATGTGGCCAAATCATATTTGCACACCTAAGCTTAAATAAATCATGACATATGTGCCAATAATAATTAAATAAATTTCATAACATTTATGGAAAAAAGTTTAATTAATTAATTATTCAAATATTTAACAATTAAATATCCAAATAATCAATTAATATAATTATTATTATAAATGTATTTTTATTTATAATAAATAACAAATACATATATTTATGGCATGTGTCAAAATCTCATTTGACGAATAATTAATGTGTATCTAATCGTATTATGTATCAAATACAAATACACAATAATTACGAGTGGCCAAAATCCCCTAATGCATGTGTTATCGTTTAACCGATTAAACGATTCGAATTAACTCATTTAATCCAATGAAGTATTATGAATAATTTGTATTATTCATATCGCGTTGCCCAAGTGCTCAACAAGTACACTTCATATTGTGGGACTCTCTAAGTTTAGGTTTATCCGTCACAAAATCCAATTTCATGTCCATAATTCACCCACTCATGAATTATGACGACCACATATAATCTCGCTAAACTATACAAGCCGAGGTCATTGCATACGTATAATCCATCTATCATAGGCTATCCATGTTTTACCTGGGATATAGATGAAAATGTCAAATCCATTCGGTATAATATAGTTGACTTTTTATTTACGATCTCTAAATAAAACTCGGAACTGATTTCTGAAGTTATACCACGACCATGGATTTACTAGATCGTAAACATGTGCGGATGCCTATGCCCTGTACACAGGACTGACAGATCCTCTCTTGATACGCATTGGATATCCTGAGCATCAGTCCACATCCAACGAACAAGTGGAGGTCTGATCTAAATAGATTGGTGACGTGACTGCCATCTAAGTGTGGAGGATAACTTATATATCCCACTGTGGTATCTCAAGTCGAAGGACCTTTATGCTCGCTCAAATCCAGAAGATTCCTATTGATGTTGGTGTACTATCTATTAGGAAATCTTCAGTGAGTCGTTCAGTGTCTTATCAAATAAACACCTGCATATCTATACGAGTCTCCCGAGACTCATGGTTCATTAGGATAAACCATCGGACCAAGTCACGAAATACGACATGTATTAGTCTCAACAAATTTTACTAACCGACCCGTGTTAGTAAATCTTGACCAGGAACTTTATTTAAGGATATACATCTTATAGTGCGCTTCCCAATGTCAATTACAAACTATGTTGTAACTGCGCACTACATTGTAAATCCTAGGGTCTTTGTCTAATATACACGTATCACTAAACCAGATTTAGTTTCGATCTAACATAATCAGATATCTATTTGTAATTAGATCAAATAAATGTGTAAAAGACAATGGTGCTACCATTAAATTAGTAATATTATGGAAAATAGAATTGCTCATATTTATGAATCAGACATAAATACGATCCGAATTGGCTCTCAGAGCACCAACCTTAACAGATTCCAGGTCTAAAAACAGCAGCCGCCAGTTATCTTCTTCACATCTTATCTTAATTTTCTTCATTTTCACTCAACTTTCTCCACAAATCCGTCCTTCACCTCGCCAAAATCCCTCAATCAAACTCATTAAAACCCATGAAATCACTTCCCAAACGAAATCCAACCTTCATTTATGCGTGTAAAGCCCAGATTTGGGACACAATTTCCTTCATTTACGTTAATTTGGGAAGCAACTTGCGAAAAAAAATCAGGTTCCTTCACTCCCTTTCTCATTTCATTTTGATTTTATCACTGTGTTTATGCAAAATTTATGAATATTTGTTGTGGAAATTTATGATTTACAGTTTGTTGGTGTGTTGTTTGTAGTTGATTTTGTGATAAAAGTTCTGAGGTGTGGCTGTGATTATCTGGTGTGGTTAATTTGATTGTGGTAGATTGAAAAATTTTGGTTGTTGAATTCGTATCTTTGGAGGCGAAGGCGGTTTGTGATTTGTGAGTTGTTGAAGTGTTAGTTTAGGGTGAAAAAAATTTGGAAATCTTGAAAATTAGTGGAAATTCTGCCGAAAGTTTTCTAAAAAATCGCCCCTAAGAGAACGCGAACCTCAGCGGAATCTAGAACTTTCAATATGTTTCTGATGAAACGCGGATAGAATATTTTGAATGGTCAAAGATATTCTATTTAAAGTTTTGAAAACTATAAAATTCATAGTGAGTCTTTGAATTGTTCGAAGATGTTTGATATGATCAAACACATGAATTTAATGCAATTAGTTCTAAAATTATTTAATGAATTTGATTCTTACTCGATATTAAACTTCTGCGATTCTATTTTGATGTAATTGGTCAGTGGATGTTATTGAATCTTATATGATTTGATTCGTTGATATTGAGTATTACCGAATTAGTTTCGATACTCTTGGGGTTATGCTCCAGTAACACTAATTCATTTTTTTTAATTAAGGTTCCATTCGTTCCTACAGTTACATATATGATATGTATAGTAGAAAATTCGAATCTTGAAAAGTTTGAGATTTGAATCTTTCTTTTGTATAATGGTTATATAATTAAAAGCACTTGCACCTCGGAGGTACAAATAAAAGTTTATCATTTATTCTATTTAGTAGAATATTATATTCTATTTGATAGAATGTCTTTTCTATAATCCCGTGTAATAAAATTATTTTATTACTTGGTGTGTAACATCAAATGTTAATGATTGTAGAAAAGACTTGACTTAGTGAAGTCAATTGTGAGAATGATAAACTATAAGTGGAATTACATAATTAATAAGATGAAAAGACCCTTAGACATTATCTGTATAAGTTGATGAGCGGAAAATATATCAATATTTGCCGCCCGTTTTACCTAATATTTTGTTAAGTTTCTTGGGTCTGATGAACGTTTTGATGTGTTTTAGTTTATTTTACAGATAAAATTAAATTGGGACTTAATGGAATCATTTAGGATGAAATTTGGGTCAAATAAGGACAAAAACTGGACTTGACATTTTGATTTTGGAGATTGGAAAGTTGAAATGGCGTTCTAACGAAGTATAATTTCGAAAATTCCAACTTTCCGCAATTATCGTATTTTGGCCATAACTTTTTACTCCGATATCGGATTGAGGTGATTGAAGTTCCAGATTAAAGAAAACTCAAAGATCTACAACTTTGAAGTTCATAATAATTTAGAATTCTGAAGTTTCCATAACCGAAATTGATAAAACATTAGGAAGTGTGTTATGTGTAATTATTAAAATCATTTTCATAATAAAAAAATAAAAAATAAAAAAATAATTATTACATTTCAGACGTACTTTCCGCCTATATGGTCTGTTTAAGTAATAACCTTGTTACCGCCTATATGGTCGGTTGGATTTATTGAGACAAATGGAATTACTGCCTTTATGGTCTGGTTAAATATAATTAATTAATCGGTAAACATTGACAATAAGAGATATTTCTAATTTTGAAATATTAAAAGTGGATCTTCTAACCCCAGCATTTCCTTTATAATTTTATTTTCATTTTTAATTTCCAGCTTTTATTTTATGTCTTTTATTTTATTTAAGCTTTTACTAGCCTTAGATATGTGTTGTTACTAAGCCCGTTATCTGGGGTTGTGATGATTTCCAATATCACTGGTTTATAAGGGGTTACTTTACTGTTGGGTAATATAAAGGTTTATTTATTGAGTCTTAGTCGTAATGCTTCTTGTTAACAGGCCATTAATAAGATTGATCTGGTAAACTTAAAATAAACTTCGAAACGAATTTTAGGTTTAAACCTTAGACTCAATAACCCACGATCTTCTTTGAGGATATATATTAATAGATTTCCTTACAGGATAGAAATATATCTGTCAGGCGGGGGTAGCCATAATTGGAACTTAATCTTAATGAATTCAGGTAACTTGGTTGACATAGGAATATGATTAATTGGGTTATAATGGATATTTATATCTGACCATCAGAAGAGGCTTTTACATATTTTCGTGTTCCAGGTTAATAAACCAATATTTGCACAAACGTAAGATAACCACTTCATCTTTTAAAGATATTGGAATGATTCACAACCCTGGATAATGTCATAATATTGAATTTTCATCAATTTAATTTCGTGCAATTTTATCTAATTGTTTTAAGTTTAAAGTCACCATATAATCAAACAACCAATCCATTAGATACTTGTAATAATTTGGCTTCATAAATTAATAGCTTAGGTATTAAGTCCTCGTGGGATCGATACTTTTTATACTACTTGAACGATACGTGCTCTTGCGTTATATGCATATGATTACGCCAGTCAAGTTTTTGGCGCCGTTGCCGGGGACTTATTTATCTTTAACTATTAGTTTTGATGTTAGATACCTTTACTTGTGTCTAATTTCTTTTTACTTATTATTTTTGTTTTCTTTTGTTTCAGGTTCTCAGACACTACATGAGACGAACCAGAAGCTTTGAAATCCGACCACTTGACCCAGAAATTGAAAGAACATCAGACAGTTGAGAAGGGAAAGGCGAGAAAGCCAAGAAGCAATCATCAAAATGGAACATGAACCTTTAGAGGTTGCACCACCGATTCCCATTCGAGACAGAACCATTCCGGTGGTTGAAGGCCTCATTTCCTGTATTGTACTTCCTCCCTTACCAGCAAATATGTGTGACATCAAAACATGCATTTAGATGATACAGCAGTCAGTACAGTTTAGGGGGAATGCAACTGAAGATCCTAATGCCCACATCAACAACTTCCTGGAAGTTTACGACACTTTCAATTACAACCGAGCAGCTGAAGAAGCAATGAGACTGCGTGTTTTTCCATATTCCTTGAAAGACATAGCTAAAGCTTGGCTTCATTCATTACCAGCAGGTTCCATCACAACTTGGAACACTCTAGCCACCAAATTCCTTGCAAAGTTCTTTCCACTAGCCAGAACTGTAAAGTTGAGGAATGACATCACATCCTTTGTGCAACATGAATCGAAATCCCTCTGCGAAGCGTGGGAAAGGTACAAGGATTTGCTAGGAAAATGTCCTCACTATGAGATCGCAAAATGACTACAAGTCCAAACCTTCTACAATGGACTTTCTGGAATAATGAGAACTACAATTGATGCTACTGTTGGAGGATCACTAATGGCAAAATGAGAAGATCGGACTAGGGACTTAATTAAAGAAATGGCCAAAAACAACCAACAGAAAGGAGCATGATCCAAAGAATCGCAGGAATTTATGAAGTTGGAGCCAACATAGCACTGAATTCCAAGCTGGATATGATTTGCAAAAATCTGGAAACTCTTAACATGAAGGTTAATGGTGGATCCACAAGTTCACCATTTGGAGGAGCACCAAAGTTAGAATCTTACAACCAACAAGAAAAGACAGTAAACTATGTCAACAATTTCAACAGACATGGGAACAATCCATATTCCAACACCTACAACCCAGGGTGGAGGAATCATCCCAATTTCGCATGGAGCAACAATTCAGGGCAAATGAATAATCCACCACCCGGATTCCAACGGCAAAACAAGAGCCATGAGTATGAAAAAGAACTAGGAATAGCAGAAATGCTTGCCCAGTTGAAAAAGCAAGAAGCAAAATACAACGCTTTAGCAACTATGGTTCAAAATCAAGAAACCAAACATGATGCTATGATTCAAAGTCAACCAGCTTCTATGAAAACACTGGAGAGTCAAATTGGACAACTGGCCAATGCTCAGAGTTACAGACCGCCAGGTAATCTTCCCAGTAACATAAAATCAAATCCAAGGAACTGAGGGAAGGAGCAATGTCAAGCCATCACCTTGAAAATAGGTACTGAAATCAACAAAGATGTTGGAATCAAGGCATCCATTGAAGAAGTTACAAAAGATGCAGTTCCACAAATGGAGGAAAAAGAAACAAAGGAAAATGATCAAGAAAGAATCACTCCACCTCTACCTCCACCTTTTCCACAGCTTCTTCAGAAAAGCAAACTAGACAAATAATTTGCTCGATTCTTGGAGGTATTCAAAAAGCTGCATATCAACATCCCATTTGCAGAAGCGTTGGAAGAAATGCCCAGTTATGTCAAATTCATGAAAGACATTCTCTCACAAAAATGGAGATTGGGAGATTCGAGACAGTAGCATTGACAGAAGAATGCAGCGCCATCATTCAGAGGAAACTTCCCCCAAAGTTGAAAGATCCTGGCAGTTTCACT
The DNA here is from genome assembly GCA_019454045.1 of Zanthoxylum bungeanum. Classification (NCBI taxonomy): domain Eukaryota; kingdom Viridiplantae; phylum Streptophyta; class Magnoliopsida; order Sapindales; family Rutaceae; genus Zanthoxylum; species Zanthoxylum bungeanum. The sequence continues at coordinate 40,790 of SKCR01027572.1, read as the reverse complement.
GTCCCTTGCACCATTGGAGAACATTACATCGGTAAAGCTTTATGTGATTTAGGTGCAAGTGTTAATTTGATGCCTTTTCGATTTATAGGAAACTGCAAATTAGAGAAGCAATGCCCACCTCAGTCTCTTTGCAACTTGCTGATAGAACGCTCACATTTCCGAGAGGTGTAGTTGAAGATGTGCTGGTCAAAGTTGACAAACTCATTCTCCCAGCAGATTTCATTATCCTTGACATATAGGAAGACAAAGATGTGCATATCATCCTCAGAAGACCATTCTTGGCTACAGGTTGAACTGTTATTGATGTACAAAAATGAGAAGTAACCATGAAAGTTCAGGGCCAAGAAGTTACCTTCAATGTTTTCAAAGCCATGAAATTCCCTAGTGATGAAAATGAAGAAGAAGGTTTCAAAATTGATGTTGTTGATAGTATCATCCAGGATACTGATACAATTCCCACGGATAAACTTGAAGCTTGCATCACCAACATGACTGACAGCGAGCTAGATGATGAAATTCTGGAATGTATCAACTATCTTGACAAACCATTTCGCTTCAAATCGACACAACAGGTGGAATGTCTGGAACTACCGAAGAAAGAGCAAATCAAGCCTTTGATTGAAGAACCACCGTAGCTGGAGCTAAAGTTACTTTCGAGCCATCTCAGGTATGCATTCTTAGGAAATTCTTCTGAATTACCTGTGATTATTTCTTCTTCGCTAACATTGGAGCAGGAAGAAAAGTTGCTGAGAGTGTTACGAGAACACAAGAAGGCCAATGGCTGGACTATAGCAGACATTCGTGGCATTAGTCCATCATTTTGCATGCACAAGATTCTGATGAATGACGAGTACAAACCCACAGTGGAGCATTAATGGAGACTGAATCCAATCATGAAGGAGGACGTGAAGAAAGAAATTATCAAATAGTTGGATGATGGCATCATCTACCCCATCTCTGACAGCACTTGGGTGAGTCCTATGCCATGTGTGCCAAAGAAAGGACGAATAACTGTAGTAAAAAATGAAAAGAACGAGTTGATTCCAACAAGAACAGTGACTGGATGGAGCGTATGCATGGACTACCGAAAGCTGAACAAAGCAACAAGGAATATCATTTTCCGTTGCCATTCATTGACCAGATGCTAGAAAGATTGGCGGGACATGAGTTCTATTGCTTTCTGGATGGATACTCGGGGTACAATCAGATTGCCATCACCCTAGAAGATCAAGAGAAAACCACATTTACATGTCCGTATGATACTTTTGCTTTCAGCAGGATGCCATTTGGACTATGTAATGCTTCATGTATATTTCAACGTTGTATGATGGCCATCTTCTCAGACATGATGCAAAAAAGTATGGAGGTTTTCATGGATTATTTCTATGTGTTTGGAGACTCTTTCGAACACTGCTTGCAAAATCTGGAACAAGTGTTACAAAGATGTGAAGATACCAACATGGTACTCAACTGGGAGAAATGTCACTTCATGGTGCAGGAAGGCATCATCCTTGGAAATCGAATCTCACAAAAGGGAATCGAGGTAGACAAAGCAAAGATCGAGACAATTGAAAAATTACCTCCACCAACATCTGTTAAAGGGATTCAGAGTTTTCTCGGACATGCAGGCTTTTACATTAGATTTATCAAAGACTTCTCAAAGATTGTTAAACCTTTGTGCAATCTTCTGGAGAAAGATGTGCCTTTCAACTTCACCAAAGAATGCCACTAAGCTTTTGAAATCTTGAAACAAAAGCTGGTCTCTGCCCCCATCATAGTAGCACCAGACTTGACCCTTCCATTTGAAGTGATGTGTGATGCTAGTGATTTTACTATAGGTGCAGTTTTGGGACAACGCAAAGTAAAAATTTTCCACACCATTTACTATGACAGCAGAACTCTGAATAAAGCTTAACTCAACACACAACCACTGAAAAGGAGTTGCTTGTAGTTGTGTTTGCTTTTGACAAATTCCGCTCCTATTTGCTGGGTCCTAAAGTGGTGGTCTAAACAGATCATTCAGTAATCAAATACCTGATCACGAAGAAAGATGCCAAACCCAGATTGATCCGTTGGATACTTCTACTGCAAGAATTTGACGTGGAGACCCGAGACAGGAAAGAGACAGAAAACCATCATCATACCTCGTCTAAGCCGAAATTCACCTGTCTCTACCTCTGATACTCTATCAAACTCCTCATCATAATCAAACTCATTCTCGGCCTCCATCTCATCCATGGATACATTACGCCGCCCACCAGTCTTGGGGGGTAAGTGCCATGCCTCATTAGCTCTAGTCGGCCGTGTTGGCCTATTCCTCTGTGGAGTATTGTGTCTCAACGCTTGTACCTCATCTCGAACATCCCTCATCAATTCTAATACTCGTACAAAATCATGTTGAAGTGCAGTCACTGTATTCGCCACATCCCGCAACTGGGGCTCCTGTGGGGAATTGGCACTTTGACTTGGGGCTGCGCCTTCTCTTGACATGTTTTCCTTTTTTTTTCTTTTTTTTTTCCTTTTTTTTTGAAGCTGCGTTAGTTATAAAATAAAATAAAAGAACAATTAAAATAAAGAGAAAGACAAAATCCTCACAATTCCAATTCTCTCGTGTTTGTCACTCAAATGGCTTTTACTTGAAACTAAGCTCACCCATTCTTTCCTTTTACCACTCTTGTCCTCGAATGAGTTCTCAAAGGATTTGAACTTGCAGGAAAAAACAAACCCTTAATGTTGTCCCAAATAGCACTGTTCAGCTCAATCACAAGTACAACAGAGAGGTAGACACAAACGAAAGGGGAATAAGGTGCAGATACGTTTGACGAGAATTGATAAAGAAAAGGTTAGTGAAATGTAATGAAAGAAGGAAAAGGTAAAGACACTAGCGAATGCGGCAAAGAAGACAACGAGTAAGCGATTACACTCGAAATTTGGAATTTTTAAACACGCACAAATCAACTATCTCAATCACCTCGTCTTGACAATATGACTGCTAGGAAAAAAATTACACATTGGCAAAATTTTAAAATTTTGTATTTTTTTTAAAATCGCGTCCTACAGACCATCTAAAACATTTGGTGTTGTGGATTTGACCTGATTTCGATTATTTCCAAAATCTCACCAAGTTTTACCTACTGCCGCAAGGAGTTTGGGGTCTTAGAACCATAGGTTACGCAAATCGCACAAACACAGTTTAAGGGGAAGACACAATCAGAAAAAGAAATACCCACAACGCAGAGACCAACAGACGCAAAACAGATGCAAAAAAGACACAAAACGACGCAAAAACAACACAGGTAATAGAAGAAACAATGGTGATATAAGATAACAAATAAAATGCAGGAAACAAACGCAGGAAAGAAACACACGTGATAATATAAGGAACAGAATAAAAAAATTAGAACGGATATGTGAACTGACCTTGAAACCTTTGTTCTGATACCAACTGATGAGAACCTGCCTGGAGCGGAGCCAGACAAACCCACACAAGATTGAAATCGTTCCCAAGAAATACCAAGATAGTTCGGATAAAAACTCTAAACCTCTGAAGAACAAGCAACAGAAACCTAGAGTGCTAATAGGGGCGCCCCAAAGGGTTAACATCCATTTAATAAGCCAAAACCAGTGAGAACAAATTGAGGATCTCAATGCTCACGAATTGATAAAATATTTTATTGAAAAGAGAGTTGTAAAACATAACCAACGAGTTAGCCTTTTATAAGGAGGCTGCAACCAAAACCCTAACCCACAAGGATAAAACAAAACTACCCACACACCAACAGACGTGTATCCTAAAACTAAGCTAAGCTATCCCCACGTGCAAACCCTTGCACGCTTAACCTAATTCCTAAACATAAAATAATAATCTAAAGAAAATAGTCAAACGTAAATAACGGGCCAAAATAAAACAAAATTCAAGCCCTAAATAAAAGAATAACAAATGCCAAATAACTATAATAGGCGTAAGTAACTCGTTGCTCCGCGGCCTGAATAAGATTCACCATCTTGGGTTCATCCAGCGTCAAGCCCATACTCAATGAAGTAGAAGTACAAGAATAGTCAGATACCATCGTCTGTATGAATCCATGCATAGCTTCCTGGATCTTCTTAGCTCGAGACCTCGTGATTGGACCTTCTGGAACTTTTACTGTGGCGGTCCGTCCATTATGGGCTGCATCCTGGGCCTAATTAATGAATACATATTAATACCGACTCATACACTTCTATACATTCATACATAAACATAAATATTAAGCTCATTTCATGTCACACTTCATATTATATCAATAAGAAGGATCCATACCTGTGATAGTCGATTATTCTAACCATACGTAATCTCGAACTTTGTTATCAAGAATATACATTAACTATCATTTTTTAACATAACATGTCTATCATATATATATATAAATATATAAAATCACCAATTTATCTCATCGCATTGGTTACTTACCTGGCTTCACGAGCACTGTAGTTCCTAGTCACATTTGTCAAAATAAATTACGAAACGCTGTCAGAATCATGAAATACGGTATTCTCGACTTAACTACGACAAAATTATGGATCTTTCCGGAACAACCAAAACAAGTCCAATTTCAATACATGAAGTTTTTAATAATCTTAAAACACCATAACAAAATATTCCAAACCACTAGTTCACCTAAATTCTCAGTTTACGCATTCTTAGAAAATCTTCCAAAAAATTTCCGCAAATGCTACGGAAAGGTCTCGAACCCTCCGAAACCTACCCGGATTTATCCAAACATGTTCGTAATATCATACATAACTCATAAATACCATTAAAATCCAAACATATCATTATACGTAAAAACCCACTTTTATCGAAAACTTACATATTCTATCGGATCGATCAAACTAATTCCGTTTTTATTCGGATTCTATCGAATACTCATATTCAATATATTAATACTCAATTAAGTCAATTTATATCAATACTCTACTCTACGAAGCTACTGGATACATCCGAACATTTAACTATAAACTTGAAATTTTCGAATTTTTACCGGGAGATCTTATTGAGATTACGAGGCCATATACAAACTCCAAACAACCCTACAAACGCGCTGGAATCAACGGAATTCCGATCGGAGCTACTGTTCACCATAGGTCACTATTCATCAGAAACTTCTTTCCTCGTTTTGCTTGCAACCGTGCACGGAATGGAAAATCCGTCACTGCCTACTTGTAGTACTCTCCGAGAGCTTTAATTTGGCGGGTGGCTCGGGCATGAAATAAACCGAGGAGCCGGGATCGGTAAACCCATGTGCGGCGTTCTTCAAGTGATTTTGCTGGATTCCGACGTCCCTTGGCCGCCTGCTGGTAGCTGGAGGGTGGGGGTTCTCCGTCCCATCTTTATGTGGTGGCGAGCTGGCCGGCAGTGGCTACCGGTGCCACCACGTTTCCAGAACGGCAAGAGATGGGTCGGATGGGTGATTACAGAAGCTTTTGAATTTTTTACAATTTTTGAAACTTGAGGGTATTTATAATAAAATTTTATAAAATTTACATTCAGACCCCGATAATAATAATTAGGTCCCTGTCATGGGGTTTTCTAAAAAATTCATATTTTTGAAGCCCTTCTGATGTAAATTTCAAAACATATTCAACACGAAGGTTGTTCATCTCGGAAAAAAGGTCTGATGATTCAAGATTCAGCTCAATCGGAGTTTATCTGTTATTGTTATAGTCGAGACAAGAAACTTTTACATATATAACGATATAATCAAGAATCACGTAACCGGTTCTCGAAATCACGCGTTTTCCAACGCGATGAAGCTTCACTTAAAAATCTTATGTTCTATTGTCCAACACATAAACTTTGATTTTCGAATACCATCCTGTTCGAAATCTTTAACTTTAATTTGGAAATATTTTAGAAACTTTTCAAAAATTTTGGGATATTACAAAGAGTGGATCCCATAAACTCAGCACTTGAATTTATTGTTATATTTTAATTAAAATCTACCATCACTTCAATCTTTTTCCTTTCACTCAGATTATTATTTTATCCTATTAAATTTATTCCCTATGAATTGACCCCGGTCTTACCGGATTATTTATTATTTCGACACTCTTATACTTGAGAGTAAAGAACCATTTTATGAGTGTATTACTAATATTAGATCATTTTCAAAACAAAATTCAATAATTATGGATATTAACTATCTCACTTATGTTAGTTTGTCCAAGACATCTCAAGGATCCTAAACATGATTCTAGTGTGAATAATCAAGTGAGTTGCGGAATAAACTTACATTGATCGGATTAGAGATTTCAAAAATTTCTTTGTTGGATGGAAGCTCCAAGATTTTGTTTTGAATTCCAAACTCAAGGGTGAGTTTCCCTATCACCTCACAAGACTCTATAAGTGCTAGCTTTGAAGATTTTTGAAGCAAAAATCAATGGAGAGGAAGGAGCATATTCACGCCCAAAGAGAGAGAAAGAGGAATAGTAGTTTTTCAAAGACTAATTCCAAAATTAATGTGTGTTGACTTTCAAAATGGTGGTAGATTTGAGAAGTAAATGCCACATGTATTATTTCAACCACTAACATCACAAATAGTGACTTTTGATGTAAGTCATGGGTCCCATCCATTTAATTCCAATTCTAGTTGGCTTACACAACACACTTTGGGCTCGGGTTCGTTTGTTCCAAATAAACGAATTTACCGTTGTGACGTAATTAAATCCGATTTAATTAAATAATAATGCCTATCAAAATTATTATGAAAGTCGCCTGAATTAAAATCCAATTTTAATTCTGAATTGAAATCTGATTTCAATTAATATATCCAATATATTATTTAATCGATTAATTCCAAATTAATCGCGTTCTCTCTTCTATTCGAATTTTATCCCAGATAAATTTTTGCCACAATTAATCCCAGATTAATTTTCTCTCTCATAATTAATCCCAGATTAATTCTTGTCGAGTCAAATGTCATCGGTGAATCTTTGAGAATCTATCCAAGAGATCCCTGGATATGTTGACAGTAAATACGATCATCGAATATCCGAACATGTTCATACCATGTGCCACGTTCTTACCAATTTACAAGACATGGTTGGCTTCTAGCAAAGCACCGTGCCTACCCAATTCTCCAGAAATATTCAACGAGGAATAAATAATCTGTATCAGGCATAATATACTACGTATTGCGTATTACGATCCAGTATCAGATGTCACATGCTAGGCATAGGGCTGGAATTATGTCTGCCCCATACGAAACATATATCGGATCACTAGTAACTAGTCTCTGTAATCAGATAATCATGACCTAGTCATACTATCCCGATAGTTGCAGCATTTAAGAGTACTAGTTCTGTATCCCTGCGTGATCATCATCTCCATATGACTGAAGTGATACTCTCATCTTGACATCACACCAATACACTACGATTCTCAGTATACCCAGAAGAGGTGTACACAGAACCTGTTAAAGCTCCGGATGACCAAAACCAAAGTATATTGATTGTCGCAAGTATTAGCGATGCAAGTCTCAGGTTAAGACCACATACACCTACCCTGATTCGAATTCCCATAGACACATAGTCATACTACCAATGAGATTCTGAGGGGTCTATCCAGAGCGAAGCTGTTCCCGATCCAACGGCTAACAGAACCTCTTATCACACTTGCATAAGTATCAAATACTTAAATATATGAGAACTATGCCGTTAAGCTTCCATAACGCGCATAAGTGTAATACTAGTTTATTCCGCATTATCGATGTCCAGTCTCGATAATACTACGACTAGGAATATTTAATGATTAAACCGTTCGTGGATTAATAGTGTCTCATATCTTATTAATCCGAAACTAATCATAAGGATATCATTTATATATTCAAGTAATCTAATTACAAAATGATAAAATAGCAATTTCCTTTGTCACACAGTTAATTTGTACAAAAAACACAATGTCTTTTACAAATAATGATGTTATGGGTCATAATTATCCAACAACTTATATCTTCCATTTTTCCCCTATAATATTTAAAACTATTTTTTTTCTCTCCTCTCTCCACACAAGTACCTTAGCTTCTCCACCATCTCGTTTCTTCCTATTGTATCTCCTAATTCATATCAAATCAATTGTCTAATGGAGGGTGTGTTGCTTGAATAGTGGGTTTTAATTAATTATAACAATAATTTTACCTTTACTACATTACCCTTATACAAAAACTATATGTCTTATGTAGTGGAATTAATATTTCATTGAAATTTCCTTCAAATCCTCCGACATATGAGCTGCTTAGAAACATTTTCATAATTGAAAATATTGTTTTGATTCAATCAAATTAAAACTAGGAATGCAGATTTGTTGTTATTTAGAGAAGTGAAAATTATGTTGCAAATAAAATCTATTTGCCTAGACTGCGGTGAGGAGGGAGAGAAAAAAATTGTATTAAATATTAAAGAGAAAAAATAAGAGAGATAAGAAGGTTAGTTAATGTTCATATTTATTGAGTTTTTATTTTAAAAAGGATTCCATTTTAGCATTAATATTAACCACTGCATTATATGTGAATCAAAGACTAAGATTTTGAGTATAAAATTGTGTTTTTAAAAAAGGAGACTTGAAAAGTTATAGTCATTTTTGGAGCAAAGTAACAAATCAAATGTTATAAAGAAGATTTCTTAAATCTGTTATATAATTTCATCATACTGTTTCATATGATTTTAATTTTAAGTTTTGAAGTTATTCTCTATAGTTATTTTAGAAGATTTTCGGTGCATTTAGGCTCTAATTGATATTGAAAAGAAAATATAAAAAATAACAATAGTGTGAATTCGAAATAGAATTCTTTGTATAAACGATTGAAACAAAAGTAATTTATATAGTTTATTTTATAAATATATAAAAATATTAGAGGGTAGTTTTTACCAACTGATTCATATTCCAATTTCCAACACAGACAGAATCAAAGATTAAGTACACATTTGATCTCAAAATTATGCTCAGTGATGTATCAGCGTGCTTCTAAAAGTGAAACCGTTACTAGGTTGATTGAACAATCTTCAGGCTTTCCGATGGATGATGTTGAACTCACTTTATTTCTCGCATTTGAAAAAGCAGATTGGTTCGGAGGAAGTAAAGTTGCAGCTTCATTTGTAAGCATGGATACAACATCAGACATGGTGGGTCTATCATCAGCACTTTCTTGTACACAAAGGAGTGCTATGTTCACATATCTTGAAAGCATATGCTTGGAGGATGAATCTTCTAATATTACTGGATCAATCAACTCTAATGCCATGTTTCTTGTCCACAAATCCCATGCCTTAATTAACAAACCCAGATAAAAAAATTTAATTAAAATGATTAATTTCGTCCAAATTGGATGGAGAGGGAATATTTACACCTATATAACATAATATGAATGAGTCTCAAGGCTTTTTGATACTTACATAACCAAGCAGATGGAGAGAGTCGGTCCGATAAAATCCAGTGTTTTTCTTGCCACTTAAAATCTCAAGCAACAATACTCCAAAACTAAAAACATCAGATTTAATTGAGAATACTCCTTCGAGTGCGTATTCTGGTGACATATAACCGCTACAATTTAACAATTAATGCATGATAATCAGTAATTCGTGTATAACTTATATAAGGCAACTTTATTAAATAAGATATTATCTACTTACTAAGTCCCAACGATCCTACTAGTATTTGCTTGTAACTCATTCTCTCCTGAAATTATTCTTGCCATTCCAAAATCGGATATTTTGGGATTCATATCCTTATCCAATAAGATATTACTAGCTTTCAAATCCCTATGAATAATTCGAACTCGAGAATATTGATGAAGATAAAGAAGTCCTTGAGCTATTCCTTCAATAATCCGAGTTCGTGTTCCCAAATCCAGTAACATGCGTTTGATTGGATCTATTTTGCAACAAATAAAATTGAAGTCAATATAAAATAAAAAGTAAGTAACGATCAGGAATTTAATTTTCCTTTTAAGTCGTAAATTTAATATAGTAAACTTAAAATATTGACAAACCAAAGAGGAAGAAGTCCAAGCTTTTATTAGGCATGTATTCATAGATGAGTATCTTCTCATCTTTTTCAAGGCAACAGCCCAAAAGTCTAACAAGATTCTTGTGCTGAACTTTTGCTATAACCAGTGCCTCATTTTTTAACTCTTGCAATCCTTGTCCAGATCTTCCTGAAAGCCTCTTCACAGCTATCTCATCTCCTTTCTTTAGCACTCCCTGAAAATTAATGGTATTAATTAAGTTGTTAAAATTGTTAATTATTTACGTCATGCTAATTGCCAAGAAAATAAAATCTTTTAATCACCATATAAACAGGTCCAAATCCACCTTCTCCAAGCTTATTTTCTGGTGAGAAATTATTTGTTGCAGTGGAAACACTAGCAAAACTGAACAAGGGCAATTGATCAACTTCCTTCTTGCTCTTGTTGTTACGAGTATTAACGTTATCAGCTTTTATGTTCGTATCCAAATCAAATAGCATCAGATCTTCCCCTGTACGGTGAACAAAAGAGAAACAAGATATTTATATATATAAATAATATTCACCTTTGAAAATTTATCATAATATAAGAAACTTTTACCTATGCTTTTGTGCTTTCTCCTCGCACAATAAAAAATCAAACCCATAATGGCTACTACTCCAAGCGTCACCGATAAGACAGGAAATAATACTTCGTCCCTTTCGGCATACGCTATTGATAAGATTACAAAGACGGCAGACGCTATAGCAAGAAGAACAATGAAGATTGCAAAGCGATCCATTGAGATCAAATGATGAATTAATTTACTCCACCAAATAAATATTCATCAGAAGTACAATCATAACATGCTGTATATATATATATATCCTAGGGGAATTGTTTATTCGTTCCATTCGATTCGCTTTAAAGCGAATATTAGTTTAGAAAAATGGATTCATTTAATAAATGAGTCAATTCGATTTGATTCGTTTATTAAACGAATCGAATACGAATTTAAACTCATTGATTCATTTAGGAATCATTTTATTATTTTATTTTATTAGTTATTGTTATTTTTCAATTACGATACGAGAAATTATGACTAATTACAATAGAAAAATAATATTGTCGATATTTGGTGATATATTTTTAGTAAATATATTAATTACATATTTCATATGTATATATTTGTGAAGAATTAATGTAAATCAATTATGGTAAATTATGTTATTAAATAACATCATGACTAAACGAATATTCGTATTCGATTCGTTTATTAAACGAATCGAATACGAATCTCGATATTAGGATTTGTTTAATAAACGAATCGAATACGAATCTATCACATTTTCATTTGATTCGTTTAGGATTTGATACAAAATCGATTTATTAATTCGTTTTGCCACCCCTAATACATCATTGTTTGTCTTTTTCGAACATTTTGTTCTTTTTAGTATCGAAAATCCCGCCGTCAAATCATTCATTCCGACCTTAAACAAAACTCCCGTCTATCCCAAGCTGTTATAAAAAATATAGTCCCTGAATTCTAATTCCTGAACGTTAAATCATAAACCCCACCCACCATTGTTTCGCCACTGTTTGGAGCCGTGACATTATAGCCTATCATTTAATTTCACGGTCTTTTTCGACATTTGCCAAGTCCTATATGCCGGCACCCAAATTATTTTGTTATTTTATTAATTAAATATATTTATTTTATAAATCATTTTTTTGTTAAAATTATATATATTTTTTACTCGTTATATATATATATATATATATATTATTTTTAATTTATTTAATAATATTACAAATTTCGTATTTATTATTATTTATTTTGTGTTCAATATTCATTTAACTTTTGTTATTCTTTTTTAATTTATTTAACACTACTTATGTATAATAGATAAGTAGTGTTAAATCGATTAATAAAGAATCAAAAATTTAAATGAACACAAAATAAATAACAATAAATAAGAAATTTGTAATATTTATTAAACAAAAAAAAGAATAGATATATAAAGAATAAAAAAAAAAAATTTAATAAAAATATAAAATTAAAAAATTTAATTAATAAAATGAAATATATATATATATATATATATATATTATTTGTAAATTAATATATATTTGGGGTAAAGGGTAATTATTTTTAGGGTTGTGGAGATTTTTATCATTTTGGGAGGGGGGACAGGGGACGTGATGTCAGGAGAGAGAAGTAAATTTCTTATAACAATTGCTCATCATTATAAATAAATTTAATAAAAACATAAAAAAGTAAAAATGTAGTGATATGTTATGATATCTTTAACTAATAATTATTTAATATTTAGGGTTGTATTAAATATAAATATCATTTATTTAAATTTTATTATTATTTTATCACGTTTAGTAAAATATTATTAATTCGTTGTATAATTGATGTGTTAATACCGTAATTTTTCCATGACAGTGATGGTAGTATCTCTTTATTATTGAATCCAATTTATTCACGAATGAACTCTACGGAAGGCATGGAAAAGTCTTTAAAGAACAGAGCTAGAACTTTGTGCTTGATAGTGATTTTATTGGTTTATGAAAGTCCAAGTGTTAACTTTAGGATATACACTCTGTCATGTTCCAAGGATATACTCGATGCAAGCCACACATAGCAGCTAAACAATACCTAAAGGTCGTTTTGAGGTTATTTTTCATTCGAAGGGTAAAATAAAGATAAAATAGGAAATTTATCTCTCTAATAAACCTCAATCAAACAGTGGATTTATTTGGTCAGTGGAAATCGCACAAACTTTAACTAATAGACAGGATAAATATAGAGATTTACGTGGTTCAGCGGAGAGTAGCTCAAACTTATGTCCATATGAGTAAGAGGGATATTTTATTATTGTTCGAGATCAAGACTCACTCGAACTACAAGTGGGGGGATGAACTACAATTATGAAACATCTCGAGTCTTACACAAACCCAGTATAATTCTCTCAAGTGGTCAGGTGTCTGACCAACTTTCTTTCTTTATCTCTAGTTTTCAAACTTCTTTGTTTTTACAAGTTGTGAGATGCGAAATTTGTTAACCCTTAAATTTGTGATTTCAACCTCTTTATATAGGCTCCCAAATCCATTATTCCACCGATTCTAACATCAGCTGATGTCACTAGATCATCATTACAGTCTTTGTCATCCTCAACCACCCTCAATCTAGCCAATCAGATTCGTTTATTCATTTTCTACTGCACCGACCTATGGAGGCTCTGTCCTGCCACTGCATCAGCTTATGCAGGCTCTGTCTTGCCACTGCATCAGCTTATGCAGGCTCTGTCCTGCCACTACACCGACCTATAGAGGCTCTGTCTTGCCACTACAACCACTGTGAACCTCTGCTTTCCTCCAACCATTATTAGCTTTCTGGAAGCACATCTTTTTATTTAGGACATACGTGTTGGGTTTTCTAAGTGTTCCCAAGATCAATTAAGTTATGAAAACATGTGAATACAACAAAGTTAAGTTGCGGAAATACTCACTTTGATCGGATTTGCGATGCGTTGAACACAAAACTTTTGCTCCTCCATTGAAGCTCTCGGCCAAGCCCTATTTGTGCTCCAAGTTGTTTTGGTCAACCCTCCATGTGTGTGCTCCAAGCTCTAATCTTTGTAAATGGTGATTCCATGCTCATGAATGGGTTTCCCTATCACCTTTGTTTGACCCATTGGATGTGCTAGCATCTTGGAAAAATTTGCCACAAATCTTCCCTTTTGCTTCTTGTTGTTCTCGGCCAAGCCAAGAACATTTGAGAGGAAAAATGGCCCTTGGCCGTGAGTTAGAGGAGAGGGGGAAAGGAAGATGTGTGTAGTGTGTGTTGTAATCTAATTACCAAAAGTCATATACAAAATGTAATAAAAAAATGATATATGTTTTTCAATCCATCACACTAGAGTGTTTTGCACTCAACCATCAACCAACAACTTCCATCACATTAAAGTGATAAAGTTGACTAGTGATGTGACGCTTGATGTGACTTGTGGGCCCCACTTGATTTGAAATGCAAGTGAGCCCGCAAACACTCCCGGGCTCATGTTCGCTAATTCCAAAATAACGAATTTTCCGTTGCGACGTAATTAAATCAAATTTAATTAAATAAGTATGCCTAGTAAATTTACTATTCACATCGCTAGCGAATTAATTCTAAATTAACTCGTTCGCCCGAATTAAAATCCAATTTTAATTTCGCGTCGAAATCAAATTTCGTTTAATATATCGAATATATTAATTTATCGATTAATTTCAAATTAATCGTTCTCTCTCTTTAAATAATATTTTATCCCAGATAAAATATCTCCGTAATTAATCATAGATTAATTTTTCTCTCTCTTAATTAATCCCAAATTAATTATGTGTGAGTCATACGTCATCGGTGAATCTTCGGGAAGCGACCCATGAGATCCCCAGATATGTTGGCAGTAAATCCGGTCGTCGGGCTATCCGAACACGTACGTACCTAGTACTACGTTTTTACCGATTTACAAGACATGATGGCTTCTAGCAAAGTACCGTGCCTACCCAATTCTCCAGAAATATTCTTAAAGGAATATGTAATCTATATCAGGCGTAGTATACGTAGTATTGCGTATTGTGATCCAATATCGGATGTCACATGCTAGGCCTGGGGCTGGAATTGTGTCTGCCCCGTACGAAGCACATATCGGATCTCTGGTAACTAGTATCTATAATCGGATAAACATGACCTAGTCATATTATCCCGATAGCTGCAGCATACAAGAGTACCAGTTCTTTATCCTACGTGACCATCATCTCCATATGACTGAAGTGATACTTCCATCTTGACATCACACCTAATACACTACGATTCTCAATATACCCATAAGAGGCGTACACAGAACCTGTTAAAGCCCTGGACGACCAAAACCAAAGTATATTGATTGCAGCAAGTATTAGCGATGTAAGTCTCAGGTTAAGACCAAATACACCTACCCTGATTCGGACTTCCATAGACTCATAGTCATACTACCAATGGAATTCCGAGGGGTCTATCCAGAGCGAAACTGTTTCCGTACCATCGGTAAACACAACCTCCTATTACACTTGCATGGGTATCCAATACCCAAATATATGAGAACTATACTGTTATGCTCTCATAACACGCACAAGTGCAATACTAGTCTATTCCGCATTATCGATGTCCAGTCTCGATAATACTACGACTAGGGATATTTTAGTGATTAAACCTTAGTGGATTAATATTGTCTCATATCTTATTAATCCGGAACTAATCATATGGACTTTTATCATTTATATATCCCGGTAATCCAATTACAAATGATAAAAGAGCAATTTCCTTTGTCACATAGTTAATTTGTACAACAACACCATGTTATGTACAAATAGTGATGCTATGAGTCATAATTGTCCAACAATACCTCACATGGTCCCAATACAGGTCGGTCTGTGATCCCATCGTCGTTTCTCGGGTTGAGTTACCGAGGTGGATGATATTCATCAGTCTTGCCCCTCTTCAACTAGGTCAGGTTTTCAGACAATGACCTCATCGGGTCGGGTTTTATAATTTCTTAGGAAATCCTAAAGCATCTATCCTTATGCGGTCGGGTCAGTATCACAACTTGATTAATCTTCTAGACGCTCTGTTCTCTGGAGAACTCATTTGTACCATGAGGTCGGGTCTTTCTATCAGACATCATCCCTTTCTGGGCCCTTGGGCATTTTGCCATTTCACTTTTGGCTGTGTAATCTCCACTTTATCCCCCATAAGTATCTGAACCTTCCTCAGGTAATAGCTTTCAAACAACCATCATCAACATATGTCCAATAGTTCCCGACATCAACAAGTTTATGAATTGATATTGGGAACTTTATAAAAGATGGTGGTGCAAGTAGATAAAGACCGATCCAATATCCTCTGGTTGTGGCTTCTTGAAAACTTCTTACAACCTCAGTCTCTTCCCAAGTTCACCTCATTGGGACGAGCTGCTCTATATACTACCAAAAATACAATTTTCTGATGATTGTATTTCTTTCACCACCATTCGAAAAGGTGCTCATAGGGTTTTGAAATATCATTAGAAGTACGTAATGGTCTTTCTTAAATGCATGTCACATCCATCAAATCTCTTTTCGTTTCGTCACCCTGGTGTGTTAAGTGTCATCCATCCATGACTTGCCCACCAAAACTTGAGCGGCCGAGAACAACCAAGCACGTGGCTCCTATCTGAGCTATTGATCTGAATTCAACGGCTACGATTGATCCGACACGTGTCACCTATCCACCATCTCTACTTCAAATCAATGATCAGGATTGGCCCAATGAGCCTATATAAAGACCATTTTGCTTATTTTATAACTCTTACAACTTCTTCTCTTCCAAAAGCTCTGAAGTTTATTTCCATAACTTTGGGCTATCGGCGTCCTCAAGCAACCGAATCATTCAATCTTCATCACTAATAAACCTTTATCACACAAGTAAGTGTTTCTCGACCCCCCTTTTTACTTACTTTTTTATTTTGAATATACTTTATGTTTTATAACTGATGCATGACGAGTATGATGAATGTATGCTTCGACTAATAGACATTGCATGCTCATGAGGGATTTTGTGGGTTTATTGCGGTTCTGAATTTGTTTGAGGTTTTCATTTGAACATGATGGACACATAGTCTGTTTCTGGGTTTCTATTTGGGTGTTTTGAATATATGCTTCTAGGTTTCATGATGCTATTGTATGTGTGTGTTTCTAGGTTTATGGGCTTAGATTCACATAAATAGGAAGGGTCGGGTTCCTATTTCTGGTTAAGCTCCTGTTCAGTTAAAAAAACTTATTATTTTACCATTACTAGGTCATTTAGGGCTTTTTAGGGTTAGCTACTCGATATGGATGACAGACTAAACCTTAGGCAGATAACACGCTCAACCAACAGCAAAATAGACCTATATAATTTGTAGATAAGCCTTAGTTTAACTTGACTAACTTTTCCCCTCGGGTCGTCTTACTTTAGGAATGTCAGAATCCGAAGTCTCTTCTGCAACTCCCGTCACTATTCTACCTCCCGACACATCTGTTCCACATCTAGCTGAGCCGTTTGTCGTGGGAAGGTCGGGATCAATAGGACCCAATGACCTCGACATAACTTTATCTCTTTCAAAAGAAGAAAATCAGTCATTCACAGTATGAGTAGCCCGCCCCGACACAACACCTCCCCCTTGGACTTTATCAATCTTGACATGGACAGAGCTTCCATCATAAACCACGCCGAACAGGATTAGCTCAGGGAGAGATTCAACATTTTTTAGGAAATTAGCTTGGAAGCTCCTTAGAAGGGAGACCGGGCAAGCCGAGCATGTGGCAACCAAGTTACTCTCTGCACGGCTTTTTTTAACATGAGTTTGCAGTTGCCTATCTAAAGTTACTTCGCCAAGATGCTAGCAGCTATGAACCTGGCCCCATGCCAACTCAATCTGAATGGATGAAAGGTTCTCGTCAGGCTTTATGTGATCTGGAGTCAAGCCAGCCTGAGCAAACTATCGGTTCAATAATTGAAACGGCTTTACTGAATGAACACAAACCCTAATGAGTACAAGGGTTAGTACTACCTTTCCATCTATGCCAGTGCCAATAACATAATCTCTCACCTCACAGTCACCAACAAGAACTTTAAAGACAAGTGGTTTTGGGTCGAGAGAACATGAGTTCATAACCAGATCATCTTTGTTGATGAGATTATCGTACCAATCATTTTTAGGGTTGGAGGTAATGACTTGTTTCCTTGTATCTTTTTCCTATACTCAGGATTCTTATTTTCACCTTACTAACAAACTTGCACCCCTTGTAGCTTGCTGAGGTGACCCTCCAAAGGTTCGTCACAAGGTCAGGGCGAGGGTGAAACTTGCATCCCAGTATACAGGCCATTATCGGGATATAGTCAATATTTTTGCCTTTGCTGACGCATGCATCATACGAGACACTTTCCACCGTACAGCAAACAGCCTGGTAGATACCAACTAACCGACTTCTTACCTGCATTTACTACTGTTACTATTTCTTCTCACACTTTATTATTTTCTGACCTGACCTTCCGTTAATTTCTTCTAACCTTGTATTTCTCTTGATGTAGGAATGTATGAGAAACGAACTAGCAGCCCTTTCCAGGTTGTAAGTGTTGGGGTTTTGGGCAAAATACCCGGGTTACGCAGCGGAATGCGGGAAATTCAAAATTTTCCCATTTCTTTAATTTTTCTTGGGTAATTAAAATAAACTTATTTATTTTAGTCACTCAATACTCAAAAATAGAAATTTTTAAGCCAGAAATCATAATTTCAGTAAATAACCATACAACCCCAAAACATTCCATTTTAATCATTTTAGTCCTAAGTTGTTCAAAACAAGCTTAGGTGATTTTCAATCACAACCAAAATGATTTGTACATCAAATATACATTAAAATAGAAATCTGAAAATTTTTCCAAATTTATCAGTAATCATGGAAATGCCCCTAAACTTTGCATTTTGATCATTTTAGTCCTAATTTGTCAAATACATAATTAAGTGATTCCAAATCACTACCAAAATGATTTATACATGAAAATACAAATTGCAATTCTAGAAAATAATTTTTTCCAAATTACCGAGAAGTCCCTTAATTTTCCAAGATTTGCAATTTAGTCCTTTTTAGTTCAAACCATGTCAAGATCAAATCAAATCAAACCCAAATTTAATATACATCATATATACATAAACTTACAACACATATATGAAAAGCCCCAAATTTGGAAAGGGATATGAATCCTAATTTTATAATTTCAATAAATTGACAAAATACACCAAATTAAACAAATTCAATACCTACCACACCAAACAAGTCTCAACACCATGAAAAAACTCAAGAACAATTCTAAGTCATTTATGAGTGGCTAAGCAACTCTTGAATGGCAACCAAATCATCTAATGACCAAAAGTGTGCTTATTAACAATTAATAAGCAAACTTTGTTTATATACATGCATACATCTTTCATTCGTGCTTCCTGTTTGGTTTCTAAGGCATTACCAAGATCATATTTAAGCATAAAAACATGTGAATACAAAGGAGATATGGAGGAATCATACTCAACGGTTTTAGGATGCGTCAAAGTGAACAAAAATTCCTCCAAGAATTCAACCAATGTGGTATTTGAATGTTGATTTACAAGCTCCAAGCCTTTGATCTTGATTTCAAGCTTTTGGGATGGTTTCCCTATCACATTTGAATGATCCTTTTGAGTGCTAGCTCTAATAAAATTTTGCAACAAAATCTTCTTCTTCCTCCTTAAGCTCACGGCAATGGAAGAAAATGGGGAGAGAGTATTTTTCTTCAAAAGTGGTGTGAATGAGAGATGAAAGGAAGTGAGTGTGTTTACTTGTTAAAATGATTTCTAAAATCAAATCCAAGATATACCAAATATTTGGTATATGTCTTTCATGCCATCAACCTTTTCAACTTGTGTGAAATACAAGCAAGCTTCACCAACTCACCAAAACCCATCACTTAAAGTGACAAGTGATGTGACTTGTGATGTGACATGTGGGCCCCACTTGATTCAAAATCCGAGTGGACCCGCAAACACTCTCGGGCTCGGGTTCGCTAATTCCAAATTAACGAATTTTCCGTTGCGACGTAATTAAATCAAATTTAATTAAATAATAATGCCAATCAAAATTACTATTCACGTCGCTAGCGAATTAATTCTAAATTAATTCGTTTGCCAGAATTAAAATCTAATTTTAATTCCGCGTCGAAATCTAATTTCGTTTAATATATCGAATATATTATTTTATTGATTAATTCAAAATTAATCTTTCTCTCTCTTCAAATAGTATTTTATCCTAGATAAAATCTCTCCGTAATTAATCCCAGATTAATTATGTTCGAATCATATGTCATCGGTGAATCTTCGGGAAGCGACCCAAGAGATCCCTAGATATGTTGGCAGTAAATCCGGTCGTCGGACTATCCGAACACGTACGTACCTCGTACTACATTTTTATCGATTTACGAGACATGGTTGGCTTCTAGCAAAACACCGTGCCTACCCAATTCTCCAGAAATATTCTTAATGGAATATATAATCTATATCAGGCGTAATATACGTAGTATTGCGTATTATGATCGAGTATCGGATGTCACATGCAAGACCTGAGGCTGGAATAGTGTCTACCCCGTACGAAGCATATATCGGATTACAAGCAACAAGTCTCTTTAACCGGATAATCATGGCCATGTCATATTATCCCGATGGTTGCAACCATTTAGAGTACCAGTTCTGTATCCCTGTGTGATCATCATCTCCATATGGCTGAAGTGATACTTCATTATTGACATCACACCCAATACACTACGATTCTCAATAAACCCAGAAGAGGCGTACACAGAACCTGTTAAAGTCCTGGACGGCCAAAACAAAAGCATATTGATTGTCGCCAGTACTAGCGATGCAAGTCTCAGGTTAAGACCAAATACACCTACCCTGATACGGACTCCCATAAACACATAGTCATACTACCAATGGGATTCCGTGGGGTCTATCCAGAGCGAAGCTGTTTCTGTACCATCGGTAAACATAACATCCTATCACACTTGCATAAGTATCAAATACTTAAATTTATGAGAACTATGCTGTTACGCTTCCATAACACGCACAAGTGCAATACTAGTCTATTCCGCATTATCGATGTCCAGTTAATACTACGACTATGGATATTTAATGATTAAACCTTTATGGATTAATACTTTCTCATATCTTATAATCTGGAACCAATAATAAGGACTTTTATCATTTATATATTAAAGTAATCAAATTACAAAAGGATAAAATGCAATTTCCTTTGCTACATAAATAATTTGTACAAAAACCACAATGTCTTTTACAAATAGTGACGCTATGGGTCATAATTGTCTAACAATCTCCCACTTGGCTTATAGGCAGTCACTCAAGCATCTAATACCTGAACTATGTACATGTCGCTCAAACTTTTGCTGAGGAATAACTTTCATCAGCGGATCTGCAATGTTGTCCTCTGATGCGAACTTCTCGATCTTCACATCGCCACGATGTATGATCTCACGAATCAGATGGAAATGTCGAAGAACATGCTTGGATCGTTGATGAGGCCGTGATTCCTTAGCCTGCGCTATAGCCCCGTTATTGTCACAATACAATGGAACAGGCTCAGCTACTAACGGAACTACTCCTAATCCAATTAGGAATTTACAGATCCAAACCGCCTCTTTTGCTGCTTCAGCTGCAGTAATATACTCCACTTCTGTTGTTGAATCGACAACAGTCTCTTGCTTGGAAGATTTCCAGCTTACTGCTCCATTATTCAAACAAAATATATACCCGGATTGCGACTTACAGTCGTCTTTATCGGTTTGTAAACTTGCGTCGGTATACCCAGTTACCTCAAGTTCTCCATCTCCATAGATTAAGAAAGCATCCTTAGTTCATCTAAGATACTTAAGGATATTCTTAACTGTCATCCAGTGATCATCACCTGGATCAGTCTGATAGCGACTACACATGCTCAAAGCATATGAGATATCAGGTCGCGTACATATCATGACATACATGATCGATCCGACTGCCGAGGCGAATGGTATCCGTCTCATATTGTCTCTCTCATATTAAGTTTTAGGACACATGTCATTAGATAGAGTGACGCCATGTGACACTGGCAACAGTCTCCTCTTGGACTGATCCATGTTGAATCTCTTCAACACTTTGTCAATGTACGTGCTTTGGAAGAGTCCAATCAGCTTTCTAGATCTATCCCGGTAGATCTTTATTCATAGAATAAAGGTTGCTTCTCCCAGATCCATCATGGAGAATTTTAATGAAAGCCAAGCTTTCACCGAAGTTAACATGGGAATGTCATTGCCAATAAGCAATACATCATCAACGTAAAGGACAATGAATGTCAGTGCGCTCCTACTAACTTTCTTATATACACAAAGATCATCCTCATTTTGAACGAAATCATATTCTTTTATGATCTCATCAAAACGTTGGTTCCAAGAACGCGATGCTTGCTTCAATCCATAAATGGATCGATTTAACTTACAAACTTGTTTGCAAGTCTTGGTACGACAAAACCATCAGACTGTTGCATATAAACATCCTCCAAAAGGTTTCTGTTAAGGAAAGAAGTTTTGATGTCCATCTGCCATATCTCGTAATCGAAATATGCAGCAATAGCAAGCGTTATCCTAATTGATTTAATCATGGCAACGGGTGAAAAAGTTTCATCGTAATTGACACCATGTCGTTGACGATACCCTTTCGCTAAAAGCCTAGCTTTGTACGTTTGTACGTTACCATCCATGTCAGTCTTCTTCTTGAAGACCCATTTGCAACCAATAGGCTTTACGCCTTCTGGTGCATCAACCAATGTCCAAACTTGGTTGGTGTACATGGAAACCATTTCGGAATTCATGGCATCTTACCATAAACCGGAGTCGATACCTTGTATCGCTTTCTCATACGTAGCCAGCTCATCTTCCTCAATAAGATTCATATCCACATGAGGTGAGATCAGAAACCCATACCTCTCAGGTTATTTTCTGACTCTCTCCGACCTACGCGGTCCTTTTGTATTCGAAGATTATGGTACAGTCTCATCCCTGATGGATTGTTCATATTCCGTTAAGGATTCTGTGCCAGAAATAGTATCACTCCGATTTTCATCGAGTTCTACTTTCCTCCCACTTATCAATGCATTTAGGAATTCATTCTCAAGGAAAACCGTATGTAGAACAACAAAAACTTTGTTCTCTTGTGGGTGATAGAAGTAATATCCTTTGGTTTCCCTAGGATATCTTATAAAAAGGCATTTATCCGATTTGGGTTCAAGTTTGGTACCATCGAAACGTTTGACGTATGCCCAGCAACCCTAAATCTAGAGGAATAAGAAACCCAGTTTCTTTCCAGTCCATATTTCATACGGAGTCTGTTGGACAGACTTTGACGGAACCTTATTCAAAATAAGTATTGCACTGTTCAATACATATCCCTAGAAGGAAATAGGTAGCTCTGTGCGACTCATCATAGACCTTACCATGTCTAACAAAGTTTGGTTTCTCCGTTAGAACACATCGTTTAATTGTGGTGTTCCTGGAGGAGTCCACTGTGAAAGAATACCATATTCTTTCAAGTAATCAAGAAACTCATTGCTTAAGTATTCGCCACCACGGTCCGACCGTAATGTCTTAATACCTTTGTCGATCTGTTTTTCTACTTCGTGTCGAAACTCTTTCAATTTCACAAAAGTTTCCGACTTATGTTTCATAAGTTACACATAACTATAACGTGATGCATCATCCATAAAGGTTATGAAGTATTCATATCCACCTCTAGCCTGGCTAGACATGGGCCCACAAATGTCACTATGAACAAGGGCTAACAGTTCGGTGGCACGTGCACCTTTACCGCTAAAAGGTGATTTAGGCATCTTGCCTAATAAACAAGATTCGCAGACGTCATATGAATTTAGATCAAATCCGTCCAAGTACCCACTCTTCGAAAGTGTGGATATACGTGTCTTGTTTATGTGTCCTAGACGATAATGCCACATGTAAGTTTCATCTTTGTTACTTACTTTAAGCCTTTTGTTTATTACATTATATGTTTGAGATTGATTCATATTCAAAATATATAGACCATTATTTACATCAGCAGTGCAAATTTTCATATCATTTTTATACATAAAACACACAGTGTTTCTAAATACAAAAGTATACCCACATTGGGGTAACATATATACAGAAATAATATTCCTAGTCAAACTAGGTACATAATAACAGTCTGTAAGTTTAAGTACATGCCCCGAGGGCAGTTCCAAAACAAAAGTGCCAACGGCCAAAACGGCGACCTGTGTCCCATTTCCAACGCGGAGGTCAATCTCTCATGAGGCTAGTCTCCTGCTAATCTGCAGATCCTGCACATCAGTACATATATGAGTTCCACAACTAGAATCAAAAATCCAATTTTTAAAAATAGTAGTAGACATGTTTATTTCTATAACAAACATACCTGAAGCCAGTGCCTTGCCCGCTTTGATTTCCTTCATGTGTGCCTTGTACTCGTGGCAGTCACGCTTTCAGTGACCCCGCTTCCCGCACTGGAGACAAACATCTTGGGATTTGTCCTTAGGTTTCCCAGAACCCTTTGACGATTTGGCCTTGCCCTTCTTTTTATGCTTCTTCTTCTTGACACCTCCAGTCGCCTTGGGCCAAGCCCTCGGAGTCTGAGATGTTGAAGCAAAGTGCGCCTCGTGATTCTTACCGTTAAGGAGCTCATTTTCTGCCTCACGCAGAGTGGACATCAACTCTCTAAGAGTTTGGTCTTGGTTCAACATGTTGTAGTTCATGATGAACCCACTCCAAGTGTCGATGAGAGACTGTAGGATCAAATCTACTGAAGTCTCAGCCTCAAAGACTATGCCCATCTGTCCGAGCTGCTCAATGTCAGCAATCATCTGTGACACATGGTGCTCAAAAGACGTAACCTTGACATTCGAGCACGGAAGAGCTTCTTCTGCAACTCATATCTTTGCGATCTAAGGTTAGATCGGTGAAGATCATGCAACTTCGCCATCATCTCATAGGGATCCAACCCCTTGTTTTGACGACGAAATTGCGGAGTCATAGCGGCAAGCATTACCGATTGAGCAGTCGCGTTGTCATCGTTATGAGTCTTCCAAAGCTCTAGCTCAAGTAACTGACCAGGTCGGGGCTTAGGCCCAAGAGGTCGTTCTATAGTGTAGAGTAACTTCTCGGATCCCGGAACAATTCTGAGATTCATATCTCAGTCTTGAAAGTTTGTGCCATTAAAGACGTTGTCGCCTATGACAATATCCCTAATGCTTAACTTTCCTGTCATCTTAACCGCAATAGTCCAACTATTCGATTAACAATGTATGGGTACAGTCTAACTGTTCCAAGAAAAATAATAATATATTAGTCCAACTAATAAAATAATTGACGAAATAATTTGAACGCGCGTAAAGCTAAGTATTTGAACGAAATTGCAAATTCAATACTAGCCTCCCACTAATTTTCGGCGAGCCTCTAACCCTCTGTTGAGTACTCGGGAAACCTAGTTTCCTAGTGGGCTAGGATCCCATTAAATAACACAACCTTGACTTTGGCCTACAAGCTGTATGAGATTTAACTAGGTAGATCTCTAAGATCAATTGGATCTCATCCAATTCTAGATCCGGTAGGTGGACCTCCAAGTCCGAAACATATATACAATATATATGCCAATATTTCCAATATAGTTTCCTAACCTATTTCCTCTAAATCAACTAAGCCTTGGCTTTGGCACAACAAGCTTAATGATTCCAGTTAAGCGGAACCCACTGACTTTGGCAAGCTTTGTAATCGATGTCGATGGACAAGAAGTGATCTTGACTTTGGCCAACAAATCACAAATTGGACAAGACATATGATATGGAAAAGCCTTCATGATTCAAACACATCCGCGATGGACAAAGGTCTTGACTTTGGCCAACAAACCAGTGCCAATCTTGGATCTTGAGTAAGAATCACTCAATGGAAGGAAAACACTTAATATTTATTGAGGTTTTTACGCGTAAATTGGCAACCAATTTATTATCTTTGTTAGGTCTCATCATACACCCTTAAGCATGCATTCTAAAAGCATAATAAGGCACGAAAATAAATTAATAATGATATGCGGATGAATATCTTACAGATTGTTCCTAGAACAAATCACTCCATTTTCTCTCCCCGATTAGCACTATTCTTACTTCTACCCAATTACATAATACAATTAAAGAAACCTCATTAGCATTGAGGGGAATTAGATGAGAAGCGAAATACAAAGAATCAAGAGAGATAAGACTGGACACGCAGGTCCAATTTAATAAATTCTAATTTACAACAATTTCCAAAATTGCCCTTTCCCTTCTAATATCCATCCGATATACATTATTCATTCAACACATCCATGTATTCACACAAAGCATGTTATTCAATCAATCTAATCCAATTAATTAATCTTGAATAAAGTGATCATCCAATGTTCAAAAAACGATTTGATTTTGCGCGAGTCCAACTCGTTTGAGAATAAGTAATCAAAGTACGAATTCTTGAATTATATCGAACTACAATGTAAATCTAATTTAATTCGTATTCAATACTAATTCCATATTTAATTCCAAATTAAATAACTACACTTTTTAATATGCCTTTACGACTTAGATTCCAAATCTAATCTAAATGGGTCTCAAAGCCCAATTAACATCCAATGTAATTTAATTAAAGTCCAATGGGCTTTCAATTAATTTCTTAAGGCATAAACTTTGGTCAATATGGGTCAAACCCAAATACCAAAGCCCAATTAAGGAATCACCCTATTTGCCAAGAAACCAATTTAGGCCCATAAGACCCAATTAAACATAAAAGGCCCATTTGTCATATTTGGACTTAATGGAATGATTTAGGCCCAATTTGGATCCAATCCAATTGACCTAAACCAACTTGGCCCAACCAAGCCCATTAGGCCCAAATACAACATTTTAAGCCCAATTCTAAATTAAGCCCAACTAATTAAATTTTAAAATTCCAAATTTCATAATTTAATTAATTAAAGTGTATTACATTAATTAATTATCTAAATTAACATTTCCAAAATATCAATTTAATCAATTAATCATGCTTTAATTTGTTCAACACATGTCCAACATTATTGAAACAAAAAATCATCTCATTTCATGCTATATAGCTCACGGCATTAGTAGGGTTTATTGTCTGATTCCGATTTCAATCCAATTGAGTCTCAAATCAACATTTCCCAAGTCGTCAAACTCATCCAATGATCAAAAGAACAAAAAATACGATGACTATTTAGGGCATATTACATTCGGCCAAGCCAACATTTTGTGCAAAAATTGATCCAATTAATTTTTCATAAAATTGATCATATATACCTCCAAGTTATCCATATACAAGCATGCTCAATTTGGTTAAATCATGCTCAAATCCAATTTACCCAAATTTTACCCTAATCTTTTTCATGCTCAAACTAGGCTCTAATACCATTGTTTGGTTTCTAAGGCATTCCCAATATCATATTTAAGCATAAGAACATGTGAATACAAAAAGAGATATGGCAGAATCATACTCACTTTGAACGGATTTAGGATGCGTCAAATTGAACAAAAATTCCTCCAAGAATTCGGCCAAGGTGGTATTTGAATGTTGATCTACAAGCTCCAAGCCTTTGATCTTGATTCCAAACTTTTGGGATGGTTTCCCTATCACCTTTGAATGATCCTTTTGAGTGCTAGCTCTAAGAAAATTTCGCAACAAAATCTTCTTCTTCCTCCTTAATCTCACGGCAATGGAAGAAAATGGGGAGATAGTATTTTTCTTCAAAAGTGGAGTGAATGAGAGATGAAAGGAAGTGAGTGTGTTTACTTGTTAAAATGATTTCTAAAATCAAATCCAAGATATACCAAATATTTGGTATATGTCTTTCATGCCATCAACCTTTTCAACTTGTGTGAAATACAAACAAGCTTCACCAACTCACCAAAACCCATCACTTAAAGTGACAAGTGATGTGACTTGTGATGTGACATGTGGGCCCCACTTGATTCAAAATCCGAGTGGACCCGTAAACACTCTCGGGCTCGGGTTCGCTAATTCCAAATTAACGAATTTTCCGTTGCGACGTAATTAAATCAAATTTAATTAAATAATAATGCCAATCAAAATTACTATTCACGTCGCTAGCGAATTAATTCTAAATTAATTCATTTGCCAGAATTAAAATCTAATTTAATTCCGCGTCGAAATCTAATTTCGTTTAATATATCGAATATATTATTTTATTGATTAATTCCAAATTAATATTTCTCTCTCTTCAAATAGTATTTTATCCTAGATAAAATCTCTCAGTAATTAATCCAGATTAATTATGTTCGAATCATACGTCATCAGTGAATCTTCGGGAAGCGACCCAAGAGATCCCTGGATATGTTGGTAGTAAATCCGGTCGTCGGACTATCCGAACACGTACGTACCTCGTACTACATTTTTACCGATTTACGAGACATGGTTGGCTTCTAGCAAAGCACTGTGCCTACCCAATTCTCCATAAATATTCTTAATGGAATATATAATCTATATCAGGTGTAATATACGTAGTATTGCGTATTGCGATCCAGTTTTGGATGTCACATGCAAGGCCTAGGGCTGGAATAGTGTCTGCCCCGTACGAAGCATATATCAGATTACAAGCAACAAGTCTCTTTAATCGGATAATCATGACCATGTCATATTATCCTGATGGTTGCAACCATTTAGAGTATTAGTTCTGTATCCCTGCGTGATCATTATCTCCATATGACTGAAGTTATACTTCCTTCTTGACATCACACCAAATACACTACGATTCTCAATAAACCCAGAAGAGGCGTACACAGAACCTGTTAAAGTCCTAGACGACCAAAACCAAAGCGTATTGATTGTCGCAAGTACTAGCGATGCAAGTCTCAGGTTAAGAACAAATACACCTACCCTGATGCGGACTCCCATAGACACATAGTCATACTACCAATGGGATTCCGCGGGGCCTATCCAGAGCGAAGCTGTTTCTGTATCATCGGTAAACACAACCTCATATCACACTTGCATAAGTATCCAATACTTAAATATATGAGAACTATGTTGTTACGCTTCCATAATACGCACAAGTGCAATACTAGTTTATTCCGCATTATCGATGTCCACTCTCGATAATACTACGACTATGGATTTTTAATGATTAAACCTTCATGGATTGATACTGTCTCATATCTTATAATCCAGAACTAATCATAGGGAATTTTATCATTTATATATTTAAGTAATCAAATTACAAAATGATAAAATGTAATTTCCATTGCTACATAATTAATTTGTACAAAAACCACAATGTCTTTTACAAATAGTGACGCTATGGGTCATAATTGTCTAACACTTCCAACCATCATATTGTAAAACTAAAAGAGTAGAGAAACAACCAAACATCATATGTTAAAGCTTGGAACCCTAAAATTATTTTCTAGTTGAAAAGGAATTGAAAAAATTTACAAAAGTTTAAGTTTTCTTCAAATCTTCTTCTTTTCTTCACCTTTTTCTCTCAACACTCTTTTGTAATATTTTTGGAAGCTTAACACACAAAGTTACAAATGAAAAATGAAACCCTTATATATGTAGGGTTAGGAACGAAATTGGGTATTTTTGGAAATACAAATTTGGTAATTTTTAATCAATATTAAAGAAGCCAAATTCAATTTTGCTACCTTTTCCAAAAAGTAAAATACATGTGCACCAATCATATTTTGCCATTTAAAAGCATAATGATGATAAAGATTAATGTATTTAATTATTCTAATTATTTAACAATTAAATAATTAGATAATTACTTAATATAAATATCTAAATATATGTATCATATTTACTTTAAATATTTCATAATACATATATTTGGAACATGTGTCAAATACTTTATTTGACCAAAAAAATTAATGTGTATTTAATAAAATCATGTATTTAATCCAAATACACATTAACTTTGAAATGACCGAATAGCCCCTATCCATGTATCTTTTCGTTTAACCGTTAAACGATTTATAAATAATCAATATTATTTATAATAGTTGCCCTAGTGCTCTACGAGTATGTTTCATTAGTGAGACTCTCTAGATTCAGGCATATCAGTCACGAAATCCAATTTAGTGTCCATAATCTACCCATCCGTAAATTATGACGACCATAAATAAACTTGTTGAATCCTACAGGTCGAGGTCATCGCATACGTATAATCCCTCCGTCACAAGTATTCGGATTATTTCAGAGATATAGATAAAAACGTCAAATCTCTATATGTATAATCCCGTCGACGATTCTATTAACAATCTCTTAATAACACTTAGAACTTATTTCTACAGTGTATCACAGGCCCATGGATTTAACAGATTACTAATTCCATATTGAATACCTATACTCTGTACACAGAACTGACAGATCCTATCTTGATACGCACAGGATATCCTGTGGATCAGTCCACACCCAACGAACATGCAGAGGTCTGATCTAAATAGATCGGTGACGTGACTGCCATCAAAGTGTGGAGGATACCTTATACATCCATGGTGGTATCTCAAGTCAAAGGACCATTATGCTCACTTGACTCGAGAAGATTCCTATTGACGTTAGTGTACTATCTATTAGGGAATCTTTAGTGAGTCATTCAATGTTTATCCAATATAAACACCTACACGTCTATATGAGTCTTTCGAGACTCATGGTTCATTGGGATAAACCATCGGACCAAGTCTCGATATACGACGTGTACTGGTCTCAGCGAATTTTACTAACCGACCTGTGTTAGTAAATCTTGACCATAAACTTTATTTGATAATATACTTCTAATAGTGACACTTCCCAATGTCAATTACAAACTACTTTGTAACTGCGCACTATATTATATATTTTCGGGTCTTTGTCTAATATATACATATCAATAAATCATATTTAGTTTCAATCTAATCGTAATTAGATCGAATATGTATATAAAAGCAAGAAGTACTATAATAAATAAGTAATATTATGGAAAAAAGAATTGTTCGTATTCATGAATTGGACATTAATACGATCCAGATTGGCACTCCGAGCACCAATCCTAATAGTAAGGACAGCCAATCGCTTAGCGTAGGGTGGGCCGAGTGACACTCGACTTAACTCACTACTCCATTACCCAATAACAAAAATAGCAAACACGAAGGCCAAGCTAAATACCGACCCAAACTGTAAATATACCACCGCCAACTAGAAAAACTGAAAATACTGCCCAAACTTCCAAAACACCTCCTCCACTCCTGAGACAACAAAAAGACATCCCTATCAAGTCGGGGTGATATGTTTTAAGAGAGTCCGGAGGAGGTCCTCCTGAGAAAAACCAGCACCTTTCGTGGGAAGGCGCTAATGGCCTCTGCTTCCCAAAAGACCTTAACCCAAACCTTAGAGATAGACGACCTCCCTAAGAACACAAGGGAGGACCTAGATCACCTAGTAATGACCTTTAACTATATGGCCTATGAGGTGACTCTGGAGCAGGCCGGCGCTTATGAAGACCTTTCTCCCGAGGAGTTCATCCAGAAATAGGGTTGCCTCTGGGCAAAGGTAACGACTAATAACTTAGCCTATCTATTTCACCATTTTCCATACAAACTAACCCGATTTCTCTTCGGTACAATTGACATATCTGCTGGCCACAAACTTGGATGTGCTTACGAGCACAATTACAAAGGGTATCCAGGCCCAGAGGCTTCAAAGCAGCCTAAATCAGAAGAAGAATCAGCTCAATAATAGTTAGATGAGGCCACGGCTGAGATTGAGTCCGTCCACCGAGCTATCCAAGTTACCAAGACTTCAAAGTTGATGTTGCTACAAGCGAGGGCAGCTATGACTTCGGTGGAGCATGACAAGACCAGAGTCGAGCTGAATAAAACCATAGATGAGCTGATCACAACCAAGGGCGAGTTGTCTGATCTTTAGACCACCTTCAATGACTGTATAGATGAGGTCAGAGTTGACATGCTCATTAAAAGGCTGAAGCAATCCTTGGAGTTGATCGGTGAGACTTACCAAGACTTGTATCTGGGTGCACGCTAACGGGTTCTGAGGGCGCCAAGGGGGAGATGACCATCGAATAGGCCTATGGCACCGGCTGTGAGGAGGCTTAAACGATCCTCGATCCAGCCCCTGTCCTCATTGCGCTTCCTCTTGATGATACTTCTGGCCGCTCGATCGTTGCTACTCCTGTCTCTGCCCTAGCTGATCCTGCTGATGCCTCTAATTCTACTGCCCCTATTGCTGTTGTTGTTGCTACTACTACTACTACTGAACCTACTGCCTCCACTTCTACCGAGGTCACATCTCATTATTCAATCCAAATTTTCTGGCCAATGACATTTCTGGCCCCTCAATTATTGTAACCGACTTTCCTCCCATGGAAAATCCTTAGGGGGTCCATAATGTAAATAATGAATAAACGTTTATCTCTTTATTCACACCGAAGCACACAATGAGCAAAAACCTGATCTATGGCATGTTTACTCATTTCAACACTCAACAAAATTTTAAGATTGCAATAACAAACTTAATAGCAACTCGGTAATATAATCGGACTAATCTCATAAACTGATCTAATGGGGACCTTTCCTCCAAAATGAATAATGGTGCCCGTGCACACTAATGGGCTGATCTATTCTGAAAAACGCATCCCAACCAGACCAACAATCTGTCCATAACCACCATTTCAATACCTTGATGAGGCCAATCATACAAGCCTGATGCCATGTGATATATTCTAAACTTAAGAAAAATTCTAGCCATATCCTTCGTGGACCCCTCAAAGCTGACCTGGCCATGGTCTCCATTTGCTCCAATCCAAGAATCTCTTAAAGAACTACATTGATGACGACCATATCCAAATTCATGTCGTACAATATACTGATCATGAGAGATCCAAACCCATTCTACTACTGCTCATCCAAGCAGGACTATGAGGGAGAAATGCTGACCCCCATGCCACTCACAATACGATGATCCCGATGGGACTTTAACCCTCTTTCACTAAACCGAGAGAGCTTAACCCTTTTGAGTTATTTCAGCACAACAAGGGCATGGATTTTTAATTACAGTAATTATTTACAATTAAATAATCAAATAATTAATAAATATAAATATCTAGTTATATGTATTATATTTACTTTAAATGATCAAAATACATAAATTTATGATATATGTCAAAAATATTATTTGACAATTAATTAAGTGTATTTTATAAAATCATTTATTAAATACAAATACACATTAATTGAGAAATTACCGAAATATCCATATACATGTAGTTATTCGTTTAACTGTTAAACAATTTATGAATAATCAATACTACTTATAATAGTACTCTTCGAGTTTATTTCATTATGTAAGACTCTCTAAGTTCATATATATCTATCATGAAATCCAATTTCGTGTCCATAATTTATCCACCCGTAAATTATGACAACCACAGATAAACTCATTGAACTATATAAGTTGAGGTTATTGCATATGTATAATTTCTCTATCATATGTATCCAGATTAAACCAGAGATACAAATATAAACGTCAAATCTCCTTAGGTATAATCTCGTCGACGTATTAGTTAGCGATCTATAAACATCACTTAGAATTCACTTTTACAGTGTACCACGAGCCTATGGATTTAACAGATTGCTAATCCCATATTGAATACCTATGCTCTGTACACAAATCTGAAGGATCTTTTCTTGATACACGCATGATATCCTTAGAATTAATCCAAACCTAATGAACAGGCAAATATATGACTTTAATATGTCAGTGACGTGATTGCCATCAAAATATGGAGGATATCTCATATATCCACAATGGTATCTCCATTCAAAGAATCACTATGCTACTCAACTCGAAAAGATTCTAAATGATGTTGGGGGTACCATCTATTAAGAATATCCAGTGAGTTATTCAGTATTTATCTGATATAAATACCTACATGTCTATACGAGTCTCCGAGACTCATGATTCATTGAGTAATAATCATTGAAATCCTAGTTCCAATATACGACATGTACCGGTATCTGCAAGTTTACTTACTGACCAAGTAATATAAACCTTGACAAAGAACATTTGAAAAATGATACTGTTATGATACAACTCAATGAAAATTACGACGCTTTTACAACCGTATCATAACTAATCATTATAAGGTATGTTACGTCTTTACCATAGAATAAAGGATGTTATATTAATGAAACTGTTAATTTTATTCAAAGTAAAATATTTACGTAAGTATTTACAAGGAAATACAACATAATATTAGAGCGCCAAGCACCAACCTTAACAAGGTTATCATCCTTCCATTTTTCAAAAGTCTCTTGCACTTCGAGAGTAAAATCAGGATCGATTTCAATAGGCAAAGATTAAGCATCACATAGCTCAATTTCTCTGACTCCAAGATAAGGTGAATGCTCATTTCTCACTCAATGTAGTTCTCAGCTCCTTTCAGTTTATTGGAATCCAAAAGTCATGCTAATGGATTCGCGGTAACCATCTACAAGACAACAATTAGCATAACATTTTCATTTCAATATAAAAACACTAATACGATTTTGGATTTTAAATCTATTAGTGGCCTCCCACTACCTTACGTAATTTAGTAATCTCCCTTAACGGAAAAATAGAAATTTCACAATTAAAATTTCATAGCAGGGAAAAGATCCCATGACATTTACTCCAACCTCACAATAATGATGGTATTGGCTTTCATAAACTCATTAGGTAGACCTCAAAGGTCAATCACATCCATGGGACTCCTAAGTTTGGTCCTGAACCATTTCTTATCCTCATAATAATGATGTTATTGGATTAAGAGTGTTCCATGTGTATACTTGTCAATATACACTAATGAGATTCGTAAGCACACCCTCGTAATAAAGATGGTATTGGGTGACTACGTCAACTCATCACGCTACATATAATGTTTTACAGAAGTGATCTAAGTTCTCAACACTTATACCCTTACAATAACGACGTTATTGGGCATAAGTAATAAGAAATCATTCATCTCTGTATTGACAAGACGAATCATCCAATAATATTCCAACATTTTTACTACTATTACTTAAAAATAATCACCTAATCATGAGAGATTTATGACAATCAAGTCATTAACGTACTTGGGTATAACTAAAAATTTTAATTTAAAACATGAAATTTATATCCAATATGACTTAAGCATAATTAAGTTAAAATTAAAGAGGCATAGATTCAAACACATGTCAAACATGCAACATATGTTGTATGGTTAAGACCTGCTTTGATACCGTTCTGTTGGGGGGTTGGGGAATCTCTAGGGTCGGATCGATATCCCTCGTAGCGAAAGTGGGTCTTGGAAACTCTAGAACGAAAAAAATGAATTTCATAGCTCATGGGCGTTGTGATGCACGTTGTGTTCGCGTTGTGATGCGAAAACTGCAAGAGCACCAGATCTCAGTACGTCGCGCAACACATGCTTCAGTGTCGCGACGTCAATGCCGAGAGGGCAACATTGCCCCGCTCAAGGGCACTAGTCACAATGCTAGCCTGTGTAAATGTTGGTAGATAGTATTTTCTACTTGGAACCAATCCAAAACAGTTCCAACTTTCTTCAAACATTTCAATACACCCAAAATCTAATTTTATCATCAAAACCAATATCAACACATGTTATTTAACAAACATACATGTATTCTAAATACATTTATGCATAAGTTTAAATCAAAACATAGACCAAATTAGAATCCCACAATGAAGTGACTCATGAAAAATTTTAAATCACTCAAAGGTGATCAAGTGATTCTAAAATAGTAGCCATAGCTCTAAGCTTTCATCTAGAGTTCCAAACTTTAATTTTATGTTTCATGTGCAACATAAACATATTTGACCCAATCATAAACATATTATGTTTATGCTTACAAAGCATCCATATACAATTCATTAGCCTAATTTCAACTTCAAGCTATGTTATTATGTATCCAATACATAATAAATCATTATATGTTTCACTAATGATAACAACTCACTAATGAAAATATAGCTTTAGAGAAGATTAAACTTACCTAGAAAGCTTGATTCCAAGATCCAATCTTCTTATCATAGTTGAAATGTTGTAGAGAACTTCTAAAACTTCTCCCACAAAAATTTTACTTGTGCTAATATTTCTTTCTTTTGCTTAATGCTTATTTTAGCTTAATCAAAAACTTGCTGAAGCTTGCCTTTTATAGTGAAGCTTATGCAATTTCTAATTAATAAAAGTTTTAATTAATTTTTATATGGGCTTAATCCAATTTATCCAAATATGCATAATTAGGTGTAACTAATCCACTTTGTCTACTATTTTAATTTAATCCAATTAAATCTAGATAAAGTTTAATCACTTGATTAGTTCATTGTCTACCACTTTGATCCAATTTAATCAAGCCAAATACACCTATTATTATATATTTATGTAATTACCAAAATATCCTCCAATGGTAGAGATGTTTATGAAATTATTGTAAGCCTTTGTGTGATTTTGGATTGATCCAATTAATCCAAATGGGTCAAGTAAATAATAAGTATTATCCAATAATATTTAATTATTTTGTTTGATAATTATAATATCAAATATTATTTATTATCAAACATCATAGGCTACCCAAGTACTCAATGAGTGCACTTCATTTTGTGGGTCTCTCTAAGTCCAGACACGTTCGTCGTATAAGTCTAGTTTATATGTATGCAATTTGGCTACCTCTGAATTTGTGAAGAATACGAACGACCTTTCAGAATTTTACAAGTCGATGTTATCACAAATATTTAACAATACCTCTATCGTAGGCTATTATAGTGTGCTTAGGAAACATAGATTACGCCATTAAGTTTCTTAGACGCACATCTCATTTTGTCGACATATCCACGATTCTTTACAGCTAATCAGAACACCATTTCTGATATATGCGATCAACCTTAGGTGATCGGCTTTGGCCAAAGTCTTAAGAATCATTACTTACTCACATAGGTACCTTAACCCTTGATGGTACACATACAGACCGACAGATTCTATCTTGATACACACTTGATTAACAACTGTATCAGTTCACACCCAACGAACATCTAATGTTAGACTGTGAAATATCTATGACATACATGGCATCAAAGTGTGGAGGATCACAAAAAAAAAAATTAATGTATCCTATAGTCAAATGATCACATATGCTACTTGACTCGAGGAGATTCTTATTGATGGTGGTGTGTACTTCCAACTATTAGGAATCACATGTGAGTCATTCAGTATTTTCTCCAACAAATACCCACATGTCTATACGATTTTCTATTGCTCATAGTATATTGGGTTAGATAATTGGAACTCCAATTCCAATATACGATATGTGCTAGTCTTCTAGGTTATAGGAATTCGACCGCATTCCAAAATCAACAAGTAGAAATATTTACTTTAAGAATATTTTATAATAGTAATACTATGACAATTTTGGACCACCCAATGTCTAATAATACATCATGACTATTTTATGGTCGATGTTATTCTCAGCATATTTATACATCTCAATAATATCCATTATGACATAATAATTACCATTAACAAGGTTGAAAATGAAAATATAGTAATTTTATTAATAAATAATGTATAATACATTATTCAGATTGACACTCTAAGCACCACTCCAACAGTTGAAATAATCTATCATCAAAATGGCATATTTGGCTTGCCCTCTACTCGTATGCATTGGTCCGATGAGATCTATTCCTCATTGGGCAAATGGCCATGGACTATATAAAGTTGTCATATTCTCGGGTGTTTTCTGGGGCATATTAGCATTCATCTGACATCCCTCGCATGCTCGGGCCACGTTGATCCCGTCTTGCTGCATTGTCAGCCAATAATAACCTTGCCTGAGTTCCTTATTTGCAATCGATCTTTCCCAACTTGGTTGCCATAAATCCCTTCATAGATCTCCCTCAAAACATAATTAGTCTCATCAGGCTTCAGACACCTTAAATATGGCATTGTATATCCTCTTGTATATAACGCCCCATCTAAGAGGCTAAAATAGACACTCTGATACTTCAGCTTTCTTGCTTCTTTCTTATCCCATGGTAAATCCTTAGACTCCAGATACTTCCTAATTGGGTCCATCTGGGTTGGTCTATTTTCGACCTCTACTACCATCACGCTCTGATCTCCCACACTTTTTGGCTTAAAGAGTTCCAGAGGAAACTCGAGGATCAGTACTTGAAAGATGATGCCAATCGGGCCAATGGATCCACCTGTTGGTTACTTTCCCCGCCGACCTGCTCAAATATTACATTCCCAATTCCCTCGAGCAACTTTTTCACCTCCGTGAGGTATGGTATCATGTTGGGCTCTCTTTTCTAAAATCCATCATTCAACTATTGAATGGCTAACTAAGAATCAATCTTCACCACCACATCTCTCACCACGACTGTATCACAAAGCCTCAGCCCAGCCATGATCGCCTCATACTCGACCTCATTATTAGTCACCTCAAATACGAATCTCAGTCTGTAGTTTAACTCTTCGTCATGCCCATTATTGAGGATGACACCAGCCCCACATCCTTCTGAGCTGACTGACCCATCCACAAACAGCTCTCACTTCTATTTCTCTTAGACTACCATCACATAGGGCCCGATTATTAAGCTGCTATAAAGCATCATCACCCTCGCTCATCCACTGTATCTCTTTCTTTTCTTTATTTACCAACTAGAAGAATATATGGCATTTATCTATGGCTTTAGGGATGAACCGATTAAGTTTTGTAACTCGACCGGTCAAGCTTTGCATATTTTTTAATATCCTTGGTGATTTCAAGTCTAGCACCACTTTGATCTTTAGCGGGTTGGCTTCAGTGCCTCTCGCATTGACCATGTACCTTAAGAATTTCCCCCATGACACCTTGAAAGTACATTTCTCCAGATTCAACCTCATCTCATAATTCCTCAGAAGCCCCAAAGTCTGCCTAAGGTCATGCAAATGATCTCTGGACATTACTATAATGGTTATCATATCATCGATATAGACTTGCATCATTTTACTAAAGAGGGGCTTGATGACCCAATTTACCAATCTCTGATAGCTTGCCCATGTATTCTTTAGTCCGAATGACATCACCCTGTAACAATTCAACCCTATGGTCCGTGATGAAGACTGTATTTTCCTCATCATCGGGAAATATTTTGATCTGGTTGTATCCGAGAATGCATCCATGAAGCTTAATAGCCTATGGAAAGCCATTGAATCTACCAGATGGTCCACCTTTGGAAGTGGGAAGCTATCATTCAGACATGCCTTATTCAAATTGGAGAAGTCTACATATATTCTCCATTTTCCATTTACCATTATGACTAATACCATATTTGATACCCACTCTGGGTACTTGATTTCTCTGATAAACACAGCCTGTATCAATTTATCCACCTCCGTGTAGATGGCCTCATATCGCTCATAGTTGAAGACCCTCATCTTCTGCTTCATCGCCTTATGGATATCCTCGTATCGACAAACGATAAATTATGCTCGATAATCTATCTCAGGCATGTCTCTGTGACTTCATATGAAGACATCTGCATACTCCTTTAGGAACTCAATGAGCTCTTTTTCTAGACTCTGCTCCAGCCCGACCCTGAGTTTAACTATCTTTTCCGGGCCAAAGAGCTCCACTGACTCTAGAGTTTCTCCCGCTCTTTTATATTGGATGGAGTCCTCGGGTTGGGGGTCTATGAACTATACTTCCACATAATCTTCCTCTATTTCCTTCCTCTTCTTCCCTGTGACATCATCAATATACATGGTTTACTTGGATTTGGCTACAAAATAGCTCATTTCCACTCTCTAGCTACAACACAATACCTCGAACCCATCCCGGGTTGGGAACTTCAATTTCAAGTAGTGGCTCAACATAGCGGCTCTGGATTTCATCATAAAGGGCTAAATAACCTGGTAGCTACTTAGAAAATCTACCACAGTGAAGTCCATCATTATAATATGTGCATATAGGGCTATTATAATGGTCATAGTTAGCTACACCCGACCAAGCAGTACAACAATAGATCACTTAAACCTATATAATGGAGTTGCATCATTAATCGAAGTTGTGAACTCCACTCCTAGCCCATTCAGGGCCTCATTCGAATATGATGTCCACAACACTTCTAGGGTCTACTAATATTTTATCCACTTGCGACTCGCCAATGTTGGCCTATATTATTAGCTCATCATCATGAGGGTAACTCACACCTTAAACATCTTCCTCAGTAAAAATTATTGAGCTACATGGTTTTAAATTTCTTTTTACCACTAAAAAAAAAGTTTCTTCCATATTTAAATAAACTCATTGATGCAATCTTTTGATGGATAGTGTCTTTGATTTCTTAATCAAATACACCATTTGTTGAGTTATTTTCAATCAATAGTTGTATTCAAATATACTTAAAAGCTTTTTCCTTTTGATCAAATCATATGTTGGTTAATATGTGCCATTGAACAAATTTAACATGCATCAATCAATTAACATACTAAAAATCAGAACTTAAACTATGAAACTTACAAAAAATCTGGAGAAATTGAAGATGATAAGAAAAATGGATCCAAGTAGAGTTGCCTATATCCTTAATAACTTATTAGCTTTGCCCTGTTGCTCTTCGGATGTCTTGTGGCTAACATTCTCCCAGGATTACTTGGATGCTTCTTGTAGAAGGGGCACTCATTTCACAAGAACTCGAATAAGGAAAATGAAGGAAACCCTATCTTTCAAGATAACTCTCTAGAATATGAAAATCTTATATGATTTTCTGGATCCTTCAAATGATCTAAAAAACTCTTAATTTATAAGCATGGAAGGGTGCCTTTGAGGGCACCATTTGGTTTAGGGTGTAACCCTCC
This sequence comes from Zanthoxylum bungeanum, assembly GCA_019454045.1. NCBI lineage: Eukaryota > Viridiplantae > Streptophyta > Magnoliopsida > Sapindales > Rutaceae > Zanthoxylum > Zanthoxylum bungeanum. The sequence continues at coordinate 211 of SKCR01027572.1, read as the reverse complement.
TAAGGATTATATTATTTCATAATACCTTCAAAAGGCCTAGAGATGCATCCTTTTAATTAAATGATATGTCCATTTACCTTTGTATCTTTTTCATAAGGCACTTCTAAGAGACATATCTCTCATACATCTATATATTTTAAGAGAATTTCTTACAATCCCAAAAAATTCTCTAATATTAATGGTGACACTTGAGACGGTTTTCGTGAAATTA
>SKCR01027571.1:0-87707 GCA_019454045.1 Zanthoxylum bungeanum | reverse complement strand
CACGATAAATTTCTTTTGCTCGGCATCCTCAGTTTTGTATTCCTTCTTGAGAGATTCCCAGAGAATCTTCGCAGAAATCATGCCTTGGTACACATTGTACAGGGTATTGTCAAGTCCTCCCAGGGGGTAGTTCTTGCACAAGAAGTCGCATGACGACCATGTCTCTTCTCGCAGTTAAACCCGGCCAAGGTTCCGGTTTGGAACCTGAATCGAACCAGTTGGAACCGGACATTTCCAGTTCCAACCGGTTCCGGAACCGAACCGTAACCTGACCGGTTCGGTTTGGGTTCTTACCCTGACCGAACCAGTTGGAACCGCTGGAACCGAACTAATGTTTAAATCTCAATTTTTTTATTTTCAAAAAAGTAAAAAAAAAAAAAAACGAAGGGAACCGGAATCGGAACCGTAGGGTTCGGTTCCGGTTACGGTTACGGTTTCAGTTCCACTTAAGTGTGGAACCAAAAATGGTATGGTTCGGTTCCGGTTCCGAACCGGAACCGAACCGTGGCCACCTCTACTTGCAGTTGCTTAGCTGTTTTTGGTTCTCCCTCCACAGGACCCGGAGGATCTTTGAGATACTTAGCCAACTGCAGCATTGTCAGGTAGAACAACATTTTGTTCCGCCATTTTTTAAAGTTTACTCCACCAAATATTTCTGATTTTTCACCATAAACGACCGGTACTGCGATATTTCCGCTAGTCATGTGTAATTGGAAAAATCAACAGCAATCAATAAGTCTACCAAAGACAAATTGCACAACGATCACACGATGATCTTGTTCAAGTGATATACTAAGAATCCACTAATTGTTATATTGGACAGTAGTACCAAATAACACAAGTCTTTGAATTTACGACTAAGGTTTCTTATGATAAGTAAATAAAGGAATATTCCTAGAGGATGAGGTGTAACATCCCGGTTATTATAGCGAGTTGCGTGAATTTTATTTTTTTTTCGCGCGTGAGGCCGCGACGGAACGCGAGGTTAATCTTTATTGTTAAATGGAAACTTTCTCATGAAATTAATTGTAAACTTATATTAAACCAACTTGAGGGATTAAATTGATATTTGCCATACTAACACAAATGAATCTAGAAATTTCTACACACCTCCACGTGTACACATATAACACACACTTGTTTTTAAAAAACACAGACACTCACATTACACACGCATAAGATACACCTACACAGTTTACACACACACACGATTTGCACACAAAAACAAAAAAAAAGACAGAGAAGAGAGAGACACAGAATAGAGAGAGGAGAAAGTGAAGTAGAGAAGTTGAAAGGAAGACCAAGAGCGAGTGAAGAGAGGAAGAGAGAGGAGCGAAATCGAGATAGAGAGAGAGAGAATGGAACCGAGAAATAGAGGGAAAGCAGACCGAAAAAGAAGAAAAATAGAAGCAGACCAAAGAAGAGAGAGAGGAAGAAGGTTGAGAAAGAGAAACAGAGGAAAAGAAAAGCAATTTGTAAGTATACTATGGTGATGATTCCCTTGAGTTTGTTTGCTTTTGATGTGTGTTGACAGATTAATGAATTGGAAATATTTGGCTTAATAAGTTGAATAGAAATATATTAAAGTACTTAATTTTGGTTGTTAATTATGGAATTGAAAGTGTTTTAAAGGAAAGTTTCAAAGTTTTCTTTGAAAAACAAGTATTTCAGAAAATGTTTCTTACATTTTGAGATTTGATTTATGTTTTAAAAAGTTTATTAGCAGTTTTGACATGATTTTCGGGGCATGAGGTAAAACCTCACCCCAGTATGTAACTATTACAGTTGGAATTGACGGATACATAGGACATGTGCACATGTAAGGCCAGGATGGCGGCTTAGGATCGTGTACCTGATCTATAGTATAGAGCTTGGGTGGTAGCATTGATCCGTTCCCCCAATTCTAGTGGTGGTTACGTTGTAGTTGAGTTGTTGTCCTGGACGTGACTACACCCAGTTGAGTTGTTGTCATGGGTGTAGGGCTCTACGTTGCAGTTGAGCTGTTGTCCTAGACGTAGAGCACCACCAGTTTCAGAGATGCCCAGTTGAGTTATGGTCATGGGCATAGAGTATACCCAGTTGAGTTATGGTATTGGGTGCAGAGAGACGTCCAGTTGAGTTATGGTCCTGGACGTAGAGCAGTTTTCAGATTTCAGACTTTCAGTACACAGTTTTCAGATTTTCCTTATAGAGTTTTTAGATCTTCAGTATGTAGTTTTCAAAAGTTAAATTTCAGTAATCAGTTTTCAGAAAACATGTTTTAGAAATAGTTTACAGAAACCAGAGATTTTAAGCATGTTTTCAGAAAAAAGAGATTTTATTGAGAGACTTTCAGATTTTCAGAAAAGAGTTTTCAGAAAGCAGTTTTTCAGAAAAGGTTTTTAGAAGTATTTTCTAACAAGTATGGCATAGTTAAAGTTCATTGCAGCTTATAGGTTATGCATATAAATCATACTTTATGGTTAATGTACGAGATGCATATAGTTGACATTGAAGTATGATAGCATGATTATATTTATGTGATTATGATTGATGTTTGTGTGTATTATATGTTTACATAGAAGGAACAGTTTATAAGATACTAGCGTGTGATTATATGGTTTCATATACATGTTTATATGGTTAATGTTAATTTGCTGGATGTTTAATAGAAAGATTATTTTATAATCTGATTTGATGATATTTCAAAGAAATAAAAGAAAGATAAGTATGGTAAGTAATCAATCTAGATTAGCAAAAAGTAAGTAGGTAAGTAATAAGTTAACTTAATAGCACAACAGAAGCGTAATGGAATTTATTTTGATGATTAGAGATATAGGAACTTAATAAGTATATTATGGATGTTGATTGTAAATAAGAAACATAGCTTAAAATTCACGTATGAATAGTTAGAAAGACTAGTAACTAGTAATAAGTTTATAAATGGATAAGGAATCGGAAAAATAAATCAAACTGTGATATATGTGCATGATCACAAAAAGTTCAGATTAATATAAAATGGAATTCATACCATGCTTGTGTTCGATGCTCAAGGAATGAGCATAGTTACTTAATGAGTCTTATGACTCACACCACAATAGTGTTTGAGTTTTGCAGGTTGGTGACCTGATCGGTCGACCACAGACACCAAAGCTTGAGGAGCCGGATAGCAGCGTTGCAGTCAGCCAGTCACCAGGTCTTGGGGAAATGATAGTCGAGATGTTTATGAGTTTAGTTGTAAAGTAATTGAGTTGTATAAGTTTAGTTTGTAAAAGATTTTGTTTACATGTATTTTCGGGCACGGAGCCCAGTAGTATTGTGTCTTGAATTCTCTGTTTTAGTACAATATTATATATTGGGCCCTATAGGTTGTATGAAGATGCTGGACTTGATCCAGGTTGCTCGATTTTAGCAGAGGTCATGCCGAAATTTCGGCAGAGTCAGAGGCTTATGGAGGCGGGATTAGCCTGTCTCCTGCCAGTAGTATCTCGGCTTAAGCGAGATGTTACACGAGGGGGTCTGAAGTAACCACTTAAATCCCTGCCCACCTAGGCTCTTATCGCCTTTTTGACATAATATCATTTAAACACTTTCTCAATAGAATATCTTAGACATTCAAACTTAGTATTACACTTCAATTCACAATACAATATGTATAGAATTATATGTGTATATGAGTATTAATCAATCAAGCTTGGATGGAATTACGTGTGTAAGATTACACTTTTAATTCTCAACCAAGTATGCAACACACAATTAATTTTCAACTTTATCACTATGTGTATGCTTGTGATAATTGAGCACCATAATATTAACTTAAATCTATACTACCAAGTTTATTATAATAAAGTATATGATTTTACTAAGTTAATATTATGATAATATAGATTAACCTAAGTCTATTTTAATCTAAAAGTAATTTCAGGATTAATTTCGTTAGTGTCACGTTCGTTTCTTCGTTTGAACGAAACTTTCCAGTGAGTTCACGTTCGTATAGCATTCGTAAACGCGTTCGAATGAAGTGTTCCAGAGAGGTCACGTTCGTGTAGTGTTCGAAAATGCGTTCGAACGAAATGTTCCAGAGAATTTATGTTCATATTGCATTTGGATACGCGTTCGAACATTCTTTGACAGAAGACTTGCGTTCGAGTTGCGTTTGAAGATGCATTTGAATGAGATTACGAAAAATCAGAATTTTTGCCTACACATTTGTCGGGCGTTCGAACGCTCTTGCGTATTTTTCATGCACAAAATATATTTTTCCAGAAAAATGGCTATTTACACATGCAAATTCTCATCTAACAACACTAAAAGTAATAAGTTCTTAAGATTGTTGTGATATTAGTGTCATTAAACGAAATTAACATATATCAAACAAATAAACCACTATCATGCCAATATTAAACATAAACCATGAAACTTAGAAAAACCTGAAAACTTGAAGATAATGATGAAACATAATCCAAGTCGAGTTGCCTCTGTCCTTAAGAACTTATTAGCCCTGCTTCGGTGCTCTATGGATGCAATGTGTCTAATGTTCTCACAGGATTCCTTGGATGCTTCTTGTATAAGGGGCACTCCTTTAACAAGATCTTGAACAAAGACAATGATGGAAACTCTATTTTACTTAAAAAAACTCTCTAAGACAAATGAATGAGACTTGTAATTTTCTAGATACCAAATGAACTCAAGGCCTTTTAATTTATAGGCATGGAAGGGTGTCTTTGAGGGCACCCTTTGGTGTGGGATGTAACTCTCCCAAGGGTTATACCCCTTTCCTTATGCCCTTTGAGGCCTAGAGTCTCATCTTTCCAAATTAGAGGACATGTCCCTACATGTTTGTGTCTTTCCCATAAGGCAAAACCCAATGGACATGACCCTCCTACACACATACTATATATTTAGAGAATTTACAACAATTTTCAGCTCATTTTGGTTTTCACTAGGTTTTTAGAATCGACATTAGCATTCTTTTGTATTTTTCTTTTCTGTGCCATTTTAAGCTATTTATAAATATTCCATGTATGTGAGACATTATGGATGCATTTTTTTTAAGTATAGAAGTATTTATGATGTATGGATTTTGATGTATAATTATCTTACTTGATTTATGATTAGTTGTGGATCTTAGGATTGATATGGATGATATTGATTAATTTATATACTTTGAATGGATACATTGTGTTGTGGTTGATTAGACATGGCTTCCCTAATGCGAATGAATGTTATTCACTCTTGATGATGTCAAAGGGGTGGAGAAATCATGTATTGATATATTGGGAGTGCATATGAATTCTTCATTTAGACCCATTGTCACATTTAAGGGAAGTTTTTAAAATTTTAAGAATTCATCTTTTAGACCCTTGTCATACTTAGGAGAAGATATTTAAAAATTATCTTATCCAAAATCACCATAAGCATGATAAGATACATGATGTGTTTGTCATCATCAAAAATGAGGAAATTGTTAACCTAAAAGTCAAATCTTTATTTATTTTGATGATAACATAAAATACATATAAACAATATTTTTATATTAATGATTTATTTATTTTATAAGCCATTGACCGTGTTACCGAGCGAAGACAATGTGAATTTTCAAAGGAACGTGCATGAACAAGTCAGAGATTCAAGATTCCGTGAATATTGGTATAGATAGTATATATTATGAGTTCCGTAATTTTTATTTATTTATTTAGATTATACATTGAAAAGCACTTAAGATCTCATTACAATCGAACTCATATATATCTTACATCAAATCTTTGATTTCAGAGCTCAAATAAAAATGGACCTATTTGATTAATATTAAAACCTTTATGGTCCTTATGTGATTTTGCTTTTTTGATAAAAATGGACCAGACGTGGTTTGGTGGTGTAAGACTCAAGATCTGACTTTCGGGTCATGAGTTCAAATCCATGAAATGTGTTTCTTATAAGAGTCTAAGACAGCCTTGGATTTTACTTATTCCGCTTAAGCCCAAAAGGGGTGGTTTGGCTGCGGGGTTTTCAACGATTTCAAAAAAAAAATTGAAAATATATTTGGGAAACATTTTGTATAAGAGGTGAATGACATATCATTGTTGTAGAGGTTGATTGACTCAATGAGAAGTCAATTCAGAAGAGGTTTAAATGACACATTTGTGAAGTCAATTAAGAATATGTTTATTGACATCTTGGAAGGTAATTGTAAGAGAGCATTTGGTATAAGGCGATTGATTAATGGAATTCTCAAGCGCGTTGTGCTTTGAGGTATGTGTTGGAAAAATGCTCACTAGTAAGCATTTTGAGGTACAATTTTAAGCATGGTCCACTTCGTGTTAGTGGTTGATTTTGAGTGATTCTGATACTCCTCCGTGAGTAGTTCAGAATGATATATTCATATGCTTAAAATGGTGCTTGGGTGAATGAGAAATTGTTTCTCAAAGTCCACTCATTGGTGATGGAAAATAAAGAGGAACAAGCTTGTCCTACATGGGAAAGCTAGTAAAGGGAAATTGTGTTTATATATGATTGCTCATATGTAGATGACTAAGTGTTATAAGGATAGAGGCTCTCTCTATGTGCGCGCGCAGGGGGGGTGCAAATCAAAATCCGAACAGGCCTGACTCGTGTGCACCCGCGCGTCCCGCGTACACGAATGCCGGACCAAATTGTGCGGGCCCGGCCCAGCCAATTTTTGCAAGTCTCTTTATTTTTCCAGCCTTTTGAAGTTCCATAACAGTTAAATTAATTATATTAATTAACATGGTGATTACTTCAAATGGAAGGCGTTCCACTAATGTGATTTAATTGGCATGTTAATTTCTTTTTAAAGTGGGCAGTGTTTTCGTTTTGACACACACAATATATGAGAGACAGAGACAGAGAGAAAGAAAAAAAAATTTAGAGCTTTTTGTCATTTTATTTTCTTTTTCCTTTGTTTTAGAAAGAGTTCAACACTTTTGTGGTTCGTTGAAAACAAGTTTGGTGGTGCCCATACTTGTTTGATTCTGTTGCATCCTGGGAAACAAACGTCTCACGTTCTACTGCACCTTTCGGTAGGGGACGAATTTGTTTTAAGGAGATTATTGCCTCATCAACAAGCCTCGGAATAGTGAAGCATTGGTTCGGTTCAAACACTGATTTCAGAGGCTCGCCACAACTTCATCAGAGTCAGGGGTTGACTTCATCAGAGGAAAACACTTCATCAGAGTCAGGGGCATCATCACCGGGTTCCTCGTCAGACTCTAATTTCAGGGTCTGTCGCACAACGCTTGGGTCTGCCTTCAGGGTCTGCCGTCAGACGTACTTCGATTCAGGGTCTGCCGCCAGACGCACTTCGCTTCAGGGTCTGACGCCAGACGCACTTCGCTCAAGGTCTGAATCGCCATCTGGGTCTGAATCATACCTCAGCGTCTGAAACTCGTGGGTCTGATTTCAGGGTATGTGGCTCATCGCTCGTGGGTCTGAATCACTCCGTAGGGTCTGCTCATCAGGGTTTGCTCAACAGGGTCTGAACCTCCTCGTCAGGGTCTACTTATCAAGGTCTGCTCATCAGGGTCAGAGTCTGACTAAGGCTGGTTATGGGTCTCCTAATTACCCATTAAATATTTGTAATAGTATGGACATAGGCAGGGATTGCCGGACTACGTAAAAACACTTGTGTTTGTTCTCTCTCCTTGTTCTTTTATTTTTAATTGTTGTTATATTGTTTAAATATTTGTATTAATAATTTAATTTAATTTGTTGTAATAGGAATGCATATTTAGCAATAATTTTTAAATACCTATTTCACTTTCCCTTTTTGATTGAATATTAAAATTCCATATGGGAAACATAGCATAAGATTAAGTGCAATTTCAACCACATACTAGGCTTAAGGGCTCACCCGGACCTTGGACCGAGTCTCGTTGTTTCAACCAATCAGTCTGGTCCATGTTTGAAAGCATTCTATATTTAAAGAAATTGTATCTTAATAGAAAAATCGTGATTTTTGACTTTTATCTAAATATGAAGTTTTAATGGATCATTTAAGTTTAAATTCTAAAATATATTAGGTGTATTCAATTATGATTTTAATTTATTGTATCGGATTTTTTTTATAATCCATGAATTATGTTAAATTCACGGATTTTTTAATTCCATCCAGACTCTCACAAATTTCAAGGAATCATTTTTTTTAGTATTTCGTTGGATTTAACAAGTTCATGAAATATTTTAATATTAAAAAAATTAAGACAAATAATGGAATGAAAATTATTTCAACTCTAAATTATATTTTACTACTATAATAAAAGTGAAAATAAATTTCACAAAGAATGTCATGTAAAAAGAAATCTTAAAAGCAAGTGGCGTGTATGCCTTGGATTTGAATGTAATAGTTTTGTTTAATCATAAGTGGCGGTAAGCATTAGATTTTATTTGTTAATATGTAATAAATGGAGATTTTGAAACAAAAACCGAAAAAAAACCAAAAAAAAAAAAAAAAAGATAGAGATAAACGTACTTTAGTTGATAAGAGAAAATAGAGATTTGTTAAATCTATTGAGTAAGCAGCAAATTTTACAATTAACTTTTTATTTATATAAGACAATTATTGACTAAGCTTGGATTTTTTTTTTTTTTTTAAATCCATAGATTTTATGTTTTAAAAATAAAACTCAGACATATAATTTTATTTGTGCATATGATAATCAAAACCTTATTCAAATAAAATTTTAAAATTATTTATAAAGTAAGAAATCTTTTATGTAAATAAGAGATTTCGATGGATTTTTTTATCCTTTAAAATCCAGCATTTGTTGAAATTATTCAAAAATTTTGGTTATTAAATATCCTTATATTTTAGTAGATTTTATTTTTAGAATCATAACAAATAAAATAAGATATTAAACAACTTTTAAAATCTTGATCGAAAACTCATAAATTCTTAAAACATAAAAAAAAAAAAAAAATCATATATAATCTAGATTAGATACCCCCTCTATAGTATTATATTATTGCTTTATTTATTTTTTAATTATATTAAAATGTATAATTTGTATTATTAGTAATATTTTTAATTACTATTTTCCGAAATTTTTTAACTTTAGATAATTTAATATCATACTTTTTTGAAAAAGTAGTGATGTGACATAAATGTATTGGTTAAAATAAATCATGTGATCTATGTAATATTTTTATCTAACCATTTCAATAATATTACATCAATTTGTAAAAAATAAATTTGTAAAAGTTTGCAACTCTATGATTGTTGTTTTTGAAATGTCAAAAAAATATTTATTTAGATTTTATGAGATTATTTAACTGGTGACATTTTATAATGTATATAATACTTTAAAGGGTAATAATGTAAAATTATTAGTTTTGAGACATTTTTATTTACAAAAATAAAAACTTAACATCATAATAAGACGTCAAAAAATCCATCAAGGGCGTAGTCGAATAATTTTTAAATAGTTCTGACTTGTCACCTGAACTTTGTTCACGCCTTATCTTATAAAAAAACAAACAAACATGTCGTTCAGATTTATACATTCAGACTTTAATATAATTCAGAAATATTCAAATTTTAAATAAAAAATAAATTTAACCTTAGTCTAGTAGTGTAACACCCCACCAAAGACATGATGCTGCTGGCAAGAAATAAAAATAACCCACCCCCCTAAGCCACAATCCTAATGGAAAACAGACATGATGCACCCTTTGGACAATCTAGATCACAGTCCAGCACCAATACGACCTGTAATCGACATCAAATATGCAAAACGAACCTCCGATCCAAAACCAATGCATTCTAGTCCTCAGCATCAATTATCCAATGTTCCATGCCCACAATCACACATACAAATTAAAACTTTTATTTACAGTTGTTCATGATTGTTTTTCATTCCAGGGATAATTCGGGAAATCTACTCCTCGAACAAACCTCCCACAAGCAGTGAATTTATTTGGTTAGTTGGGAAGAAAAAGCAAACTTGGCAAGCAAATAAGAAATCACAGAGAAAACAAATGATTAACGTGGTTCGGTGGAGAGTGACTCCAACCTACGTCTACGGGAGTAAAGAAGTGAAATTTTTATTACTAGTTTGGGTCAAACCGACCTGCTTTCTCTCTCTATCCCCAAACTTTTGGAGCTTTTTTTTACAAGTAGTCAAATGTGAAAAATGCTGACCCAAAGGAACCAACCCCTGAAACTAAATCATTGACTCCTTTATATAGCCCCTGAATCTTGTATTACACCCATAATTTACCATTACATTAACCCATGACGTCTTAGCCATGTATTCTTGTCATTATTGCCCACTATTATACGCTCATTTTATATGGGCTCCTGAATCTTTTACTACACCAATAAATTTACTGTTACACCAACCCATGACGTCAGCCACGTCTTCTTGTCATTATTGTCCACTGCTACATGTTCTGCCAGCTTGCAACTCTGCCACTCTACTACTGTTACACGTTCTTCCCACGTGAAAACTTATAATTTTAACCATTCTCACATTGTTCTGTGTGTCAGAAGATAATCCTCGGCCTTGCTCCCATTGAATTAGCCTTCTGGAGGCTCAAACTCTCATGTAGGGCTTACGTCATTCATATATAAGTACAAGATGCTGCAAACCCCACCTTGGTCCCCGGTCGGCAAGCCGAGGTGATTGATGTTGAACCCTCTTCCTCACTTCTTTCCCATATCGGGTCAGTAGCTATGGACCACATCGGGTCAGACTTCAAGGATGTTCAGGTGCTGTCTAATCTGATATCTTCATCAGGTCGAGTTGGTATATTAACTCAGCTTCACCATGCAATATTGCCATCGGGTGCCTTTCTTTACCTTGAGATCGGGCCATTCATCAGATCTCTCATCCTCATAAGGACCTCAGACCATCTGGTAAGTGAAAACCCTGTTATAGCCCTCTCCAGCCTTTTGAGTTCCTCAGGGCTTAAAATCACCATCAACAACAACTATACATATACCAATGTGTATTTTATGATAGAAAACATAAACAACATAATTCATATCCTCTTATGACATCTTTAAGACTCTAAAGTGGGTAACTACAGCCTGAGTGATCCTTCGTCTCGAGCATAAGCGTCCCAAGCTTGATGGCTGACCGATCTAGTTGCCAACCAAAAAAATTAACAGACTATTGATGTGTGAGCTATGAAACTCAGTAAGCAACCATGCTCATACCATAAAAGCGAAAATAAATCTTAACAATGATACACATATATTTATACATATGCAATCCATACGAGTAAAAGTTAAGAAAATGTCTTTATTATCTCGTATCGAAAATTTTACAAATCCTTGTACTATTCTTTACTCTTCATGCACAAATTATTTTAAAATTACATATATGTATACCGATTAAAAACTGAGTACAAGAGGCATACCTGATACGAATCAGTTGCTTTATACACAAAATCCTTCGAATGCTCAAAACCTAAATTTTATACAAACATGTATAAACTCAGAGCATAACTCATACTGATTTCTAAATCTTCTACATAACAAACGAAAATAAACCAAGCAAAGATATATCACTATATATATGTGTTTATACATGACCGAGATAAATGAGAGAAGAACAAAAGCATACTTGCACATACCATACACTGACACAATTCAACGAAGCTCGTACGGGATTCATTACCTTTTAGAATAGGTATGAAATGACTTCCATCCGAATAAAACCCTAACCAAAACTCGTAGAAGACGGGTCAAAATCGCCAACCGAATTAATTATACACAAACTAACAATACTAAGGTTACCTAGCCAATCTCATTCATCAACATAACAAAAAAAAACATAATACGGATGCTATACATTCAATCACCTTCTTTTACCAAAATCGAAAAATAGTACGGATTCCTTACAGACAAATAAATTCATTATCAGAAATAGAAAACACAATATGAATTCCTTACAGAAAAACATATTCATTATTAAAAATAGAAAACATGGTACAAATTCTATATAATCGATGTCATTCATCACCAGGAACATAAATCACAAAGCAAGTTCATTACAGTTAATCTCATACATCATCGGAAATTAAAAACACAAAGTTATCATTTTTAAAACCCAACTTAATCAAAAATAAATTTGTTTGAAAATAAAAATTTCCAAAACCGAAATCATCAAAACTAATCAGGCGTCCATTGTATCAGTCACACGAACAGACCGAACAATGTATAGATATAGGACCATGTCGACGGAGGATTATAGGTCAGCCATTTTTAGATACACATGACCTTAAACAAGCACCACGGCGAGACCAAATCATTAAAATACATAAAACGTAGTATGAGCATCGTGGAGGAAACATATCATATTATATCGTAAATGAAATCAAACATATATAAATCAGAAAAAAGGTTTTATTGAAAGCAACTTCTTCTAAAGTTCATTTCCTTCGGAAAACCATAAGATAATAATTTATAGAAGATAACATAAGAATGTTTTATCGAAAGTGAAATCAAATCTCAAAATAATGTTATCAAAAATCTGTATCAGGTGTCCAATAACCAACTGGATGATATACTAGACGTCCATGAACCAAGTCAGCTGGACGAAAAATAGGAGGCGTCCAATACCTAGGTCTCGCGTACATACCAAACATTATCCGAAACAGGACCATGTCGACAGAGGGTAACAGAACGACCAAAGTTAAATGGTCAGAGCCCAGCGAAATGTAGAATACACACTATAGTGAAATCATCTCTTATCAAAAGTGGAGTCAAAATATTTTGTTTGTTTGTAAAACTTTTCAAAACTAACATACAAATCATTTATTCCAAAAGACAAACAATCAAGAGCATCCGTACACATATCAGGCTCATCACATAACGTATTAATTTGTCATCTATTGACAATTACTCACATTTACAAAACAGTAACATCATATCACATACTTGTTTTAAAGAAGTCATATTGGCATATCTACATATATATATACACACACATTAATTATTGATAAATAAATCACACATTGAGATACCATATCATTATTTCATACATATGCCTCAGAATGATTATATAAACATATCGTATCAAAATAATTTTTACCAATTTTCATGCCTAATTGTACCAAACCACCCAAACTCGAGGCTACACCAATCCAACTCGTGGTGGTTGATATGGCTAAACTTATACATGAATTGTCTAAGCATGACTCTAACTTACCATAACACAAAACATGCAAATAATTTACCAAACTTCAAGTATCAAGCACATGGAATACTTATCTCGTCTCGCTGTAGGAACGAAGCGGGGTTTGTTGTTATGCTTATGACATCGCTGACTACTACACTGTTAGGCTCGCAGCCCGTAGAGAGTACAGATAATCTAACGGGGGAACTAACTAGAGAATAAGGGAGTCGCCACCCGGTATGAGACACCTTGAATAATTTAAGGCTGCACTACACCCATCGCAAGGTCTGACCTTAAACCCTTTTAGGTTCGGAATGGTCATTTACTGATGCCAGTATAATATTTATGCTTAACGGAGGTATCCTCATATCTTATAATGCAATGACACACAAGCAATTTAAAAGCATATAAAGCGCAATCATGGATTGTAAAGATAATTAATAAAATAAACATTCATAAATTATCACAATATTGATAAAACAATAATGGAATTGGATTTCGACAAGCATCACACGGGCCTGGCCTCGGAGAGGTCGGTCGGACATGGCCATAGTAAGCCGAATATAATATTTAAACTCAGGTCGGATTTGAGAGAAGTCTAGCTGGACATATCGTATACTCAGGGGCATTAAATCAAAGTATCAGCATATAAAACAAAATGGTAGGCACTAAATAATAATAATTCTTAAAATGAAACAATAAAAATTCCAGTAAAAATAACTATTGAACTAATTGAAATATGCATATGTGGGATTAAACAAACTTAAAGATGCGTTCAGTGGGTCTGACCGTAGATAGGCTTGGCCGGAAATGATAGCGCATGTCTGGCCGGACTTGGTTAAAGTCTGGCCGGACGTATTACGCAACACAGAAGCATGGAAACATGCATATATTAACATAGATGCAGTAAACAAGCATTTTGGATGCGTTTATAATTAAATGGATGTCCCTAGTGGTCGAATAAAACTATTAAACATGCATTGAGAAATAATAATAAGAGACATACGAAATAGCTAAACATACAAATAAGATACAGAGAAATAGTGAACGTGGCCGGATGTGTATGCCGTTGGCCTGAGGTGTGTATGAATGTTCGGCCAGACATAGTGCACGTCAGGCCAGAGATACTGTGTAAAAATCAGAATCTCATATTTGAAAACATATTTAGAGGACACCCTCAGGTCATACATTTTCATATAGCTTGGTTCTAAAGACACCTATGATCGTTGGGTTGTTGATAAGTAAACTCCAATGGATGGTCTTTGTTTAGGTTTTTCTTTTCTCATTCACTCTCACTGTTTCAATATTTTTGTAGGGATTTTTTCCTCTAGATTTTTCATTAGCTCTCACACTCAAAATGTACCCCTTATTTAATAATGAAACGAAGGGAGCTAAGGATGGAAGAGGGAGTAAAATTCCCCATCCTCGTCCAATCTATCCTGAATGATTGGCAATCACACAACTCAAAATATGTCTGGCCAGATTAAGGGTTTTGAAAATATATTCGGCCGGACATATTTAGTCCTGTGATTCCAGCTCATTTGATTTTTCATGTGGGCTGACAGCTCGATGCATGTACGACTGACTATACAGTTTGAATTATATGTCTGTCCGGAGACAATCAAATCACTAAACTTCAGTAACTGATAATCTGCTCAGTCACTGACAGATCCATGCATGTCCGACTGACTATAGAGTTTGAATTGTATGTCCGACCGGAGACAATCAAATCTCTAAACTTCAATAACTGACAATCTGCTCAATCAATGACAGTTGTGTCACGCCCGGACGTACTTAGGGTTTTCAAGGTACATTCAGCCGGCTTCTCTAGCTGGAGGTATGGTTGGCCAGATATAGGTGATGTTCGGCTGGATCTTGGATGTGTTCTCTGATTTCCTTTCCTTCATGGCATTCATCTTCACACTTCCCCAACTTTCAAAATGTGTATCCAAAATAGACTCATCATCAGGCTATGCATAAAAATACAATGTCTACACTCGTTCCATTTGGTAGGCTTGTGTAGTGTGTGAGAAATGTTTATCAAATTCATGAATGTAATTTTATGCACCTGGTGTTTCGGGCATCCCCAGACTCACCTGTGGGAGTTGGTTTGTTTGATACATAGGCCCTCGGGCCTTATGATACCTCGTTTAAAGATGTTTTGATCCTTGTCTAAACTTTTGTGGTTGGTGTTCGGCCCTCAGGTCCTCTGATGTTTTAATTGTGAGATGCTTCGATCTCGCTAGGCTTCGTTCCAAGCTTTAAATATTGATAGACCCGCAAGCCTATGATGCTCCGATCGGTGATGAGATGATTCAATCTCGCCAGGTTTCATTCTCGACTCTAATAATTGATAGACCCGTAGGCCTCCGATGCTCCGATCGGTTATGAGATATTTTGATCCCGTCAGACTTCATTCCCAACTCCAATAATTGATAGACTCACGGACCTTTGATGCTTCGATCGACGATGAGATACTTCGATCTTTGCTTTCTAGATTCTAGATGTGCTAAATCATGTCTGGCCATATGTGATTTCTTCACTAATGTCCGGCCATATGTCCTTGCAATATTTATCTGGTCGGACATGCCTCATGAATACAAAAAGGCAGGCTTCCTCTTCATTTATCACCAACATTCCAAAAAGGAAAAAAAAAAACACCTCAGTTTGAAGACTCTAAAAAACCTTTCATCTCCAACAACTTCCTTTTCCTTCACAACTTACTAATGACATTTTGGGACCTTCCAGGACCTGAGGGTGCGCCCAATGCTCCTCTTTTACCATTTGTTTTTACTCTCAATCGTTCTTCGTGGCGCCAAAATATTTTTGGCCTTAAATATGGGGATCTCATCCCTATTCTCTTGTCTCTAAAGGACCACGACTGCTTTAGCGTCGACCCGGTAATATTTCTTTCCTATTTTCACATTTTTTTGAGTTTTCAGATATGTATATATCCGGTCGAACATGTTGTAAGTCCGAGACTCCAATACCTAGGTCCAGCTGAACATGAAGCATATGTCTATTGCCATTGATTCAAATTTGCATGGATTTTCTGGCCAAATGACTTAGTTCTAGGCTTAGCCTGGGTCTTTTAGATCCCAAAAATATGGATAGGATGTTCTAAGGTTCATCCCCGAAACTTTCATTTATTCAAGCGCCCTATGTCTGGCCGGGAGTCCATCATATATTCGCCCAGAGGTCTTTCATATCAGGCCTGAATTTTACATATCCGACCGAATTCCCCTATGCCGTGACCAGTCATCAGACCTAATGTTATCACTGTTACGCCATTTCTATATGTACACTAACTCGATTTCTTTCTTTTTCAACTAGATGCTTCTTACCTCAAGGCCACCGGGAATCTCGCCAGTGTGCAGCGATGGTACGATAGGCTAACCTTTGTGGTGAAGGCTCAGATTGACGCCACTGGATTTACACCATTCATCAGCTGCCTCCCCAATTGCATGTAAAAACATGAAAAGATGGGGCTACAGGCTTTAGTAGAGAGGTGGATAGACACCACCCACAACTTCCATCTTCTAATGGGCGGGATGACGATACTCTCAGAGACTTTGCTTATTTGACGGGCATACCCTGTGACGGCCACCGTATTAAATTTGATTATAGCTCTTACTCTTTCACTCTTCAAACTGATTACATATGTCGACTGTTGGGCTTCATTCCCTAGTTTTGTTCTAGGGTTTTTGCTTATGGAGAGTTACGAATGTAGGAAACAGTTTCCCCAGCAGCGGAAGCTTGTTAGACACCCGGATCGACCTTGAAGAATTTTCTGCCATTTTTCCTTCTTAGAAGAAACTGTCCATCTCTTTTTGAACTTATTTTTCTTCTATTTTTGACTATTTTTCCATTCCCGAACAGCCTCCAATCAACCCTGAACAGCAGCCTAAAAAATGAACTGTTTTGCACACCGAAAACACCCTTTAAGTGCATACAGCTCACTATTTTTGTACTGACTGTTTTCACAATTTCTGACAATAGTTTTGGACATTTTTTAAACTCTAAATAGCCTTAAAACTTCCATAAAATAGTTATTTGTGTTCCAAAAAATTCAAGACAAAATCACAACATAATCATAGCACAAATAAATGATTAAAGTGTTGGACAATTATGACCCATAGCATCACTATTTGTACAGACCATGGTGTTGTTGTACAAATTAACTATGTGACAAAGGAAATTGCTCTTTTATCATTTGTAATTGGATTACCAAGATACATAAATGATAAAAGTCCATATGATTAGTTCCGGATTAATAAGATATGAGACAGTATTAATCCACTAAGGTTTAATCATTAAAATATCCCTAGTCGTAGTATTATCGAGACTGGACATCGATAATACGGAATAGACTAGTATTGCACTTGTGCGCGTTGTGGAGCATAACAACATAGTTCTCATATATTTGGGTATTGGATACTCATGCAAGTGTAATGGGAGGTTGTGTTTACCGATGGTACGGAAACAGCTTCGCTCTGGATAGACCCCTCGGAATTCCATTGGTAGTATGACTATGTGTCTATGGAAGTCCGAATCAGGGTAGGTGTATTTAGTCTTAACCTGAGACTTGCATCGCTAATACTTGCGACAATCAATATACTTTGGTTTTGGTCGTCCAGAGCTTTAACAGGTTCTGTGTACGCCTCTTCTGGGTATATTGAGAATTGTAATGTATTGGGTGTGATGTCAAGATAGAAGTATCACTCCAGTCATATGGAGATGATGGTCACGTAGGATACGGAACTGGTGCTCTTATATGCTGTAGCTATCGGGATAATATGACTAGGTCATGTTTATCCGATTATAGAGACTAGTTACCAGAGATCTGATATGTGCTTCGTACGGGGCAGACACAATTCCAGCTCCAGGCCTAGCATGTGACATCCGATACTGGATCGCTATACGCAATACTACGTATACTACGCCTGATACAGACTATATATTCCTTTAAGAATATTTCTGGAGAATTGGGTAGGCACGGTGCCTTGCTAGAAGCCAACCATGTCTTGTAAATCGATAAAAACGTAGTACTAGGTACGTACGTGCTCGGATAGTCCGACGACCGGATTTACTGCCAACATATCCAGGGATCTCATGGGTCGCTTCCCGAAGATTCACCGATGACGTATGACTCGCACATAATTAATATGAGATTAATTATTAGAGAGAGAAAATTAATCTTGGATTAATTACAGAGATATTTTATCTGGGATAAAATATTATTTAAAGAGAGAGAATGATTAATTTGGAATTAATCGATAAAATAATATATTCGATATATTAAATGAAATTAGATTTCGATGCGGAATTAAAATTGGATTTTAATTCGGGCTAACGAATTAATTTAGAATTAATTCGCGAGCGACGTGGATAGTAATTTTGCTAGGCATAATTATTTAATTAAATTTGATTTAATTACGTCGCAACAGAAAATTCGTTAATTCAGAATTAGCGAACCCGGGCCCGGAATGTGTTAGCGGGCCCACTCTGATTTTGAATCAAGTGGGGCCCATACTTGTCACATCACCTAGTCAACTTTATCAACTTTATGTTGATAGAAGTTGGTAGGATTTTTGGTTAACTTGTTTCATACACAAGTGTCAAAATTGATGGACATTTACCAAATTTTTGTGTTTGGTATATCTTTTTTATTTTTGGAAAGTCAAAACAACTTAACACATTCACATTTCTTCTCTCTCTCTCCCTCCAACTCATGGTAATTGAGCCATTTTTCTCTATTTTGCTTCTCCTTTGCCGAGAACAATAAGGAAGAATTAGGAAATTTTGTGGCAAAATTTCCAAAGCTAGCACTTAGAGGAGTCATTCAAAGGTGATAGGGAAACCCATCTATGAGCATGGAATCATTCACAAAGCTTGGAGCTTGGAGCACACAAAGAGGGGCTTGGCCGAATACAACATCCATGGAGGAAAAGCTTTGTGTTCATCGCATCCAAAAGCCGATCAAAGTGAGTATTTCCGTAACTTTATTTTGATGTATTCACACGTTTATATGCTTAATTTGATCTTGGTTTGACCTAGAAAACCCAACAATGGTATCAGAGCAGTTTTTAAGCATGAAATTGAATTAGGGTAAAATTTGGGTAAAATTGATTTGAGCATGATTTGATAAAATTGATTGTTTGAGTATGCTTGAATGATGATAACTTAGAGTTATGCATGATCAATTTGATGAAAATTGAATTGGATTAAATTTTCCCCAATTTTTTTGGTTTGGCCGAAAATGTAGTATGCCCTAATGTCATGGTAATTTTGTTTTTTGATCATTGGATGAGTTGAAAGACTGAGATAAATTGATTTAAGATTTAATTGGATTGAAATCGAAATCGGATTTAAAAATCCCTACAATTGTCGTGACATGTATAGCATGGAAATGAAATGATTTTTGATTCAATAATGTTGGATATGTGTTGATGATGATTAGCATGATTAATTATGTAAATTGATATTTTGGAAATGTTAATTTGAATAATTAATTATGGCTATACACTTTAGTTAATTTAATTGTGATAGTTGGTGTAGGACACAGAAATCAATGACGCTGTTCTAGGCTCGCGGCCTAGTTGGGAGTACGAAATAACATGGAGTTGCCACCCGGTATGAACCGGGACAAAGATTTAGGGCCGCACTCACCCCTCACAAGGGAAGACCTCAAACCGTTGGATTCCGAATGGTCTCTTACTTATGTCACTTGTAATGATGTGATTTGTGCAATAAACTAACCGAATCTACTCAACATGCTCAAGAACAACCTATATCTAGTTCATAAAGATAAGTCCTATGTCTAAGTTTGCATGCTTGGAAAGTAAGTTATCATAATACACGACAACACACGGCAATCTCATGAACATATTTCA
Organism: Zanthoxylum bungeanum; assembly: GCA_019454045.1. Classification (NCBI taxonomy): domain Eukaryota; kingdom Viridiplantae; phylum Streptophyta; class Magnoliopsida; order Sapindales; family Rutaceae; genus Zanthoxylum; species Zanthoxylum bungeanum. Next base: position 67,696 of record SKCR01027571.1, on the reverse strand, counting down.
ATTATATAATGCGAAAAGCAAACAACAACATAAACCTAATGCAAATTCTGAACGCAAAATGAATAACAAATCATGCTTAAAAATAAACAACTAAATCATGCATAAATAAAATACGTAATCATAAAAAAATGACTCGCTAACGACCTAATCATACTCAAATATAAAGTTTGGATGAAACGAAATACGTGTCCCTCTTAAGCGGTACGTGGAATTGTATCCCGAGTGCAAATCGCAATACCGTCCATTCAGAATCGGCTACAGAATTTAGGTCCGAGTTTCCATCCGATATACCACAAAAGGGAACACGTATTCCGCTCATCCAACATTCACATCATGCCTCAACAAACGACTCTCATGCGATAATATATTAAAATAAATAAAAGAAACGAAAGATAATAAATAAAAAAGGTGCCCTCAGGTCTAACCTCTTTTGTTGTCTCTCGAAAGCGCGTTTCACGGCCGTCGGAAGGGTTGTTGCTCCGTAACTTTTCTGGTTCACTAATCCAATGTTTTTCCTCGCTATTTCGCTGTTTGGGCTGCTGTTTTCACTCTGTTTTGCTGTTATTTCTGGTCACGATTAGGCTTGCTGTTTTGCGACTTTTAGGGCTAAGATGTGGGCTATTTCGGTGATAAAAATTGGGCAGTTTCGGATGTTAAACAGTGCAGGTTTTTGGACTATTTTCGCGGTAAAACTGGACTATTTGGGGGGAGTTTTTCTGGACAGTTTGTGACAGTTTTCAGGGTGCAGTTCGGTTAATTCGGGGACTATTTTGGGCAGTGCAGGGCCGTTCATTTGGCGGTTTGCGGGGACTGTTCAGTGAGGTGTTTAACCTTTTGATGTTTGTGTACCATCTATTAGGAATCTTCAAGTGAGTCGTTCATTATTTATCCAATAAATACATACATGTCTATATGAGTCTCTCTAAGACTCATGGTTAACTGAGATGAGCCATTAGAACTATTCCAATTACAACATGTACCAGTCTCATTGGTTTACTAATCGATCATGTATGTAAACTTTGACTATGAACTATTTTAAGAATGAATCAAGTTGTAATGTTTCTCAGTGTCTGTTGTGACGTTTTTGCAACTACATTACAACAACTCATTCTATGGACTATTTATGTTCTTACCATTAAACAAAAGATTTTATCGATGAAAGTACTAAATTTTATTCAAAATATAATATAAAAGTGCAGCATGTTTACAATACATACATCAAAATTTGGCGGATCGAGCACCAACTCTAACAGAAAAGTCCAAACAACTTCAAATAATTGGGGGCCCAAACACAAGCACAAGGGAAGCTTCTATAAGATAACACTTATGCTCTTCCATGTGGGTTTAAAAGAGTAAGGTGTAGGCTCATAGTGGCGAAGGGTTGCCCACAACTAGGTCTCCCCACTCAAGGGTTCAATCGACCAAGTGAATACACTTATACATAAGAATATAATGAATTATCCACAACTAGGTCTCCCCACTCAAGAGTCATATCGACCAAGTGAACGTACCTTAATACCCAAGGGAACGTGCCAATAAGTGATGGTTATCATCACATACCAATCCACCACCTTGAGTGAAAGCAATTTATCAATATGTAACGCCATTGGGGCTAAAAAGAGTATGCAAAAGATGAAGACATGATTCTCCTCAATCTCGCCATAAATACTACAAAGCATTTTGTAGGACACAGACGTGGACAACACTGTTCCGGGCTCACGGCCCGATCGAGAGTACGGAATAACCCGCGGGGGAACTAAATCGGAGAAAAAAAATGGAGTCACCACCCGATGTGAACCGGGAAAATGATTTGAGGCCGCACTCGCCCTTCGCAAGGGAAGACCTCAAACCGTTGGGTTCGGAATGGTCCCTTACTTATGCCACTTGTAATGAAATGATTTGTGCAATAATCTAACCAAGCCTAAACAACATATATTTTCAAAGATAATTTACTCCTAAATTCGCATGTATAACATAAATCATCATAATGGCAAACATACGATATCACCCAATAATCTCATGAACATGTTGAATCATCAAGCACGAAAAATAAATAACAACCTAAACATAAACGTAAATTGAACGCCTATTGCGAAAGAAGATAACCAAATCATGCATAGGGGAATAACGTACTAATGGCTAAACCATGCTTAAAAAACAGGCAACATACTAACGACCTAATCATGTTTGAACACAATCTCACGAACACATCAAATAGATAAATACGGGAATACAAATAGATGATAACAGTGAAAGTGTCAATAATGGAATGGCATGATTAATTACATAATACAAGAGAAATCACCCAATGAGCAATTATGCATGAAATGTGATGAAAAGGAATCGGTTCAGTGTATGTGCATTCATGTAGCGTTCGAGAAACGCGTTCGAACGGGAAACAGAAGGTTCACGTTCGTATAGCGTTTGAGAATGCGTTCGAATGGGACAAGACTTGATGAAACAAAACGCATGCGCGTTCAAGTAGCGTTCGTAAATGTGTTCGAACGGGAAACAGAAGGTTTGCGTTTGTAAAGCATTCGAGAACGCGTTCGAACGGGATAAGACCTTATGAAACAAAATGCATGCGCATTCGAGTAGCGTTCGTAAACGCGTTCGAATGGGAAATCGAAGGTTCGCGTTCGTATAGCGTTTGAGAACGTGTTCGAACGGGACGAGACCTGATACATGGTAGACGACGTAGAGACATACATAGATGAGAAAATGCACAATGTAGGACCCCGTGTGCCCGATTTAACTCATTCCCATTCAATCGAGTGTACCTCGTCCGGCGTGGCAAAACATCGTGGTAAAGGTAGCCTTTAGGCATTTTCCCTCAAATAGAGGACCTTTAACCCACCCTAGTTAGCCCATACGCACTAGAATGCAATACATGCATAAATAGAACAATGATATGCACAAAGGCAATGACATAAAAAATGGCGCGGTAAAACATCGTGGTAAAGGTAGCCTTTAGGTATTTTCGCTCGAATAGAGGACCTTTAATCCACCCTAGTTAGCCCATGCGCATTAGAATACAATACATGCGTAAATAGAACAATGATATGCACAAAGTCAATGACATAACAAAAGGTGCGGCAAAACATCGTGGTAAAGGTAGCCTTTAGGTATTTTCCCTCGAATAGAGGAACTTTAATCCACCCTAGTTAGCACATGCGCATTATAATGTAATACATGCGTAAAAAGAACAATGATATGCACAAAGTCAATGACATAACAAAAGGCGCGGCAAAACATCGTGGTAAAGGTAGCTTTTAGGCATTTTCCCTCGAATAGAGGACCTTTAATCCACCCTAGTTAGCCCATGCGCATTATATTACTATGCATTCAAATGAATAAGACAATGATGTGGAACTCCGTATGTCCGATTAAACATATCTCACATTCAATCAAACATACTTCGTCCGGCGTGGTAAAACATCGTGGTAAAGGTAGCCTTTAGGCATTTTCCCTCGAATATAGAACCTTTAATCCACCCTAGCTAGCCCATGCGCACCACATCATCAATACACAAACAAATAACGTACATAAAGTAAATGGCGGAATGTAAAAATGCAAATAATAGACAAACAAGATAAAATAAAGTGAAACATGTGCCGTTTGCTCAAGTGGTACGTGGAGTTGTCTCCCAAGTACAGACCGCACTACCGTCCATTCGGATTCGGCTACGGAATTTACATCTGGGTTTCCATTCGATATACCACAAGAGGCGACACATTTTCCCATCCATTCAAAGGCCACAACATGCATCCACAAACGACTCTCATGCGAAGAAAATAAATAAAACAATTAAAAGACGAATGAAAATAAATAAGAAAAGTGCCCTCATGTCTAACCTTTTAAAATCGTCTCTCGGAAGTACGGTACACGATCGTCGGAAGGGTTGATGTTCCGCAACTCCTCCGATTCACTGGTTCAACATTTTCCCTCGTTGTTTTGCTATATTTTCTGGTCACTGTTTTACGGTGATAAGGGACTGTTTTGGTCTCGGTTTTGGCACTATTTTTGGGCTATTTTCAGAGTTATTTATTCACTATTTTGGCTGTTTGTAGGGCCTGTTTCTGTGTGGTTTTAAGGTGGTTTTCGGGAGTGCAGTTTGGGCGAATACAAGAGGGTAATGGGGGTAGTTTCAAGGTAGTTTGGTGCGTGGAGGGGCTATGTGAAGGGTACGTGAGCGTGGCTGTTGAAGTGAGGAGCTTGGATGTGTTGAGTGGAGTGTGGCTGTGGCATACAGGGGGCAAAAGGACGTGTTGAGGGCTAGGTGGCTGTGGGTGCGTGGATAGGTTATCTGCTTTAGTTCACGTGTACATGGTGAGTTCGTGAAGGGTTAGTCGGTGAGTGAATGGGTCTTTAGTTATTTGTTTCAGTCAGTGAGAGAATGGGGTGATGAGGGTAGGTGTTGGCGTGAAGGCTTGTGAGGGGCAGGTGGCTTCTTCACGTGGAGATGGCTTGAATGTGGCAGCAACGTGAGGGTTAGGTGGCTTTATTTGTTATATGTTCGTGAGAAGAGGCTGGGCAGTGGCGTTGAGTGTTTGTGAACATGGGCAATTGGTGGAGAGAGACGTGAGCCGTGGAGTTGAAAGAAAGTTTCTTAGGGTTTATTTGTATTAGTTTGCCGAGAGTCGTCTAGGGGAAGAGAGATTCTAGGGCTGCCGTGAGAGTCTTAGGGTTTATTCTTTGTAGTTTTACCGTGAACGAGAGCCAGGGAAAAGGGTTTGGATTTGTCCTCTTTTTATAAGAGTGGGCTAGGGTTTCCCTCTCATGAAAAGAAACAAGGATTATGCAATAATTGGGGATATCTAATTTAACTATTAAAGGAAATGATATTTGTATTTTTGGTGGGGAATATATTTAAATTGGTTGGTGATTTATTTAGATTGGATTTGTGATTTATTTAAATTAGGAATTTATTTAAATTAGGAATTTAATTTAATTAGATTTTAATTTAATTTAATTTCAATTTAATTAGTTTTAATTTAATTTAATTTCAATTTAATTTAATTTCAATTTAATTAGTTTTAATTTAATTTGTGACATGTTTTAATTATTTCTTGGATTGGGCTTGGGTGAGATGGGCTTGGTGTGTGTCTTAGTGATATGTGGGCTTGGTGTGTGGTTTAAAACGGAAGTCCAACAAGCAAACCCGAAGCAAAACAAGCGAATAAAACCCAACAAAATACTGATTTCTGACTTTTCCCTTCCGACGTCTGTTTCCCGCGACTTCCGCGACTTAAAAGGTAGTGCCTCTAAATGAGACTCATCATCGGGACTTACATGCAAAAATGCAGTGCCTACACATTTTATCGGGAGCCGATTCTCTATCCCTAATGGGATCGCCATCTATAGAAGAGAAGTGATGTTTTCGGCTATGCCTATAACGTCAGCGACCACTACACTGTTGGGCTTACATCCCATAGAGAGTACAGATAGTCCCGCAGAAGGACTAACTAGTGAATAATGGAGTCGTCACATGGTATAAGACACAAGGAATGATTTAAGGTTGTCTTACACACGGTCTGACTTTAAACAGGTTTGGGTTCAAAATGGTCATTTACTGATGTGAGTATAATATTTACGTTTAAATGAGGTATCCCCACATCTTATAATGTAATCACAAACAAATCAATTTAAAAGCACATAAAGCGCAATCATGGATTGTAAAGACAATAAATAAAATAAACATTCATAAATTATTACAATATTTATAATAGTTATGGAAATGGATCTGGGCAAGCATTACATGGGCCTAGGCTCGGAGAGGTCTGCCGAACATGACTATAATAGGCCGGATATAATATTTAAACTCCGGTCAGACTTGAGAGAAGTCTGGTCAGACATACCACGTACTCAGAGGCATAAAACCAAAGTAACAACATATAAAACAACTTGGTAATCACTAAATAACAATAATTCTTATAATCAAACAATAACAATTCTAGTAAAAATAACTATTGAACTAACTGAAACATGCATCAGATGGGATTAAGCAAACTAAAATATGCATTCAGTGGGCCTGACCGTAGATAGGCCTGGCCGGATATGATAACGTATGTCCGGCCAGACTTGGTTGGAGTTTATTAGGACGTATTACGCAACAGAGAAACATTTAAACATGCGTATATTAACATAGATGGAATAAACAATCATTTTGGATGCGTTTATAATGAAATGGCCATCCCTAGTGGTACTTGGCATTTTACTCCGAATGCGAACCATATTACCTTACATTCAGAATCAGTTATGGAAATTACGTCCAAATTTCCATCCTATATACCACAAAGGTCATCTGGTCGGATATAAATCATATCAGGCTATACATAATGTATGTCAGGATGAATATCGTTCATAAATCACATATCAAGCATAACATATCATGCATATTATTTTAGACAGTACAATAAACATATGCATATCACATATTAAAATAGTAGAATAAAACTATTAAACATGCATTGGGAAATAACAATAAAGACATACGAAATAGCTAGGCATGAAAATAAGATACAGAGAAACAGTTATGGCTGGATGTGTATGCAATCGGTTATAGGTGTGTGTGCATGTCCGATCGGACGTAATGTACGTCCTACCAGAGATACTGTGTACAAATCAGAATCTAGAATTTGAAAAATATTAAGAGGATGCATTAGGTCATACTTTTTTCGTGTAACTTAGTTCTGAAGATTCCTATGATCTTCTGGTTATTGATAAGTGGATTCGTACCAGAAGAAATAAACTCCAATGGATGGTCTTTGTTCATGTGTTTTCTTTTCTCATTCACTCTCACTGTTTCAATATTTTTATAGGGTTTTTCCTCTAGATTTTTCATTAACTCCCACACTCAAAATGTCACTCTTATTTTATAGTGAAACGGAAGAGGCTGAGGATAAAAGGGGGATAAAAATCCCATATCCTCCTCTAATCTGTCCCGAGTGATTGGCAATCACACAACTCGAAACATGTTTGGTCAGATTTAGGGTTTGGGATATATATCCAGCTAGACTTAATTAGTCCCGTGATTCCAACTAATTTTATTTTGCACATAGGCTGATAGCTTGATACATGTCTGACAGACTATATAATTTGAAATGTATATCTGGCTAGAGACAATCAAATCCTTAAACTTCAGTAACTGATAATCTGCTCAGTCACTAACAGCTCGATGCATGTTCGGTCGACTATACAGTTTAAATTGTATGTCCGGCCTGAGACAATCGAATCCCTAACCTTCAATAACTGACAATCTGCTTAGTCACTGACAATTGTGTCATTTCTGGCAGTACTTAAAGTTTTTAGGGTTCCTCCGGCCGGCTTCTCTAGCTAGAGGTAAGGTTGGCTGGACATAGGCGATATATGGTCGGCTTTTTCCTGTGTTCTATGGAGTTCCTTTCCTTCATGGAATTCATCTTCACACTTCCCCAACTTTCAGAAGGCATCCCCGTAAGAGACTCATCATCGGACTATGTATAAAAATACAACATCTACACTCGCGATCACTTGATTCATGTCAAATCTGTCAAAATAACAACATAAATGATTAGAGCCGGTGTTATGTGAAATTCTCGACTCAACTATAACAAACTTCTGGATCTTAGCGGAACACCCAAATTAAGTTCGTTTTCAATGATTTTAGTTTCATTACTCTCAAAATATCTAGCTTTACAAATCTATCAAATTAGATTCACTTTTCGACAAAAAACCCAAAATCCTCTGAAAAGTCTGAAATCATTACAAACTGATTCGGAACCTTTCGAATCTATCTTGTTCCTCTCAAAACTAGTAAAGTAATCCTAATTAATCATAATATATTATTTAGAATAATCAGATAAGGTTATTTAGAATAAGGTTCCATATAAATCTGTTTGACAGATATCATATAGGATATGAACAGGGAAGAAACGAGGTTTCTCATTCTGATAATTTGGGTATGCCAGGCATAACGTTTGGATGATACCAAACTAAGGACCCAAATTGGATAAGTGCCAATATAGGTTATCCTAAGAGAAACCTTAAGTCTAGTACTTATAAATCTCACATTAGAACAAATTTATTGTTGCTCACCATGCGGTTTTTCCTGAGAGGAATACCGATATGCAGTGGTCAGTGGGAGGATAGTGATACTCGATGAAAATCGGAGTAATACTGTTCAAGGCACGAAGTCCTTAATGGAACACAAATAGTTCATCTATGATGAATCTATACCATTAATCTTCAAATATACAAGAAACTAGTAGATCGGATAGAGTCAGAAGACAACCTAGGGTATGGGTTTCTGATCTAACCTCATAAAGATGTCAATCTTATGAAGGTATATCCACCGACTACGTTTTGAGGAAGTGATACGAGGTATCGACTCCCTATTATGGCAAAGTGCCATGAGTCCGAAATGGATTCCATGTATAACAACTATTTTGGATACTAGTTGTTGTACCACAAGGCATTGTGCCTATTGGTACATTAAACGTCTTCAAGGAAGACATACATGGAAGGCAACATACCAACGTACAAAGCTGGCTTTTGACGAAAAGGTATCGTTATCAACATTGTGTTAATAACGATTCAACCTTTTACCTGTTGCCATGATAAATCAATTTTGAAGATGCTTGTTGATAACTGCGTATTTCATTTATGAAATGTGTCAGTTACAGATCAAAATCGCTTTCCTGAAAAGGAAACCTTTTGGAGGATGTTTACAACATCCTGACGATTTTGTATAACCAACAAACGAGGTTGCGGGTTATTCGATCCATGTTTGGATTAATGCAAGCATAAGGTTCTTGGAACTGTCGTTTTGAAATAATCATAATGGTTTATGATTTGATCAAAACGAAATAATTCTTGTGTATATAAGGAGGTTAGTGGGAGAGCGCACTGACAGTGAAATTCCCATATAGCAATTGATGAAAGCTTGGCTTTCAATAGAAATTCTCCGTAGAATTCTGGGGAGTAACAACTTTATTCAAGGAATAAAGATCTACTGGGATAGATTTGGAGTTGTTAACACTCTCTGGAAATTGTACATTTAAAATGTACTTGTATTGGTGTCTCATACGCTTCGAGCATATGGAGTCACGATCAGGTCAATCCAAGTGATAGTCACTGGATTGAAGTTAAGAACATCTGTTAGTATCTCAGAGAACTAAAGATGCTATCTTAAAACTATGGAGAAGGAGAACTTGAAGTGACTGGGATCACTGCTGCAAGTTTCCAAACAATTAATACTACGGTACTATAAAAGTTTGAACACTGGGACAGTGAGCTGGAAATATTCCGAGCAAGATAACTGTTGCCGAATAAACAACAAATGCAGATTATTGCTGCAGCTGAGGCAGCAATAGAAGCCATTTGGATCGAAAATAAATCTAATTAGATTAGATATAGTTCTGTTAGCAGCTGAGCTAGGCGTCAGCACATGTTAAGGAATTAAAGGTCTCATCGACGATCCAGATATATACTTCTATATCATCTGATTCGTTCGGATCATACATCGTGGCGATGTGATGATCGTATAAATCGCGTCAAACGATAATCAAACAAATCCGCTGACGAAACCTTTCCTCAGCAATTTGAGCGAACCGTACATAGTTCGGGTGTGGGACACTTGAGTGACTGGCTATGTGCCAAGTGGGAGATTGTTGGACAAAATGACCCATAGCGTCACTATTGCACAGATCATTGTGTTGTTGTAGCAAATTAACTATGTGACAAGGAAATTGCACTCTCATCATTTGTGATTAGATCACCATAGATATATAAATGAAGAGAGGTCCCTATGATTAGTTCCTGGATTGAGAATGATATGAGACAGTATCAATCCCCGAAGGTTTAATCATTAAATATCCCTAGTCGGAGTATTATCGAGACTGGACATCGATAATGCAGAATAGGCTAGTATTGCACTTGTGTGCGTTGTGAGGGCACAACGGCATAGTTCTCATATATATAAGTATCGGATACTTATGCAAGTGCGATAGGAGGTCGTGTTTCACCGATGGTACGGGAAACAGCTTCGCTCTGGATAGTCCCCTCGGAATCCCATTGGTATTATGACTATGTGTCTATGGGAGGCCGAATTCAAGGTAGTGTGTATAGTCTTAAACCTGAGACTTACATCGCTAATACTCACGATAATCGATAGACTTTGGTCTTGGTGGTACAGGGCTTTAACCGGTTCTGCGTACACACTTCTGGGTTTATCAGAGAGTCGTAGTGTATTGGGTGTGATGTCAAGATGGAAGTATCACTTCAGTCATAGTGGAGATGATGTCACGCAGGATACGGTACTAGTGCTCTTGAGTGATGCGCACAATCGGGATATTGTGACCAGGTCATGAATATCCGATTATAGAGACTATGTTACCAGACATCCGATATGTGTTCGGACGGGGCAGACACTTATCCATCCCCAGCCCTAACACGTGACTATCCGATACTGGGCCGATATGCACAATACAATGGTATACTACGCTTGATACAGATCTTAATATTCTTAAATGAATATGACCGGAGAATTTGGTAGACATCGTGCTTTGCTAGGAGCCGACCTTGTCTCGTAAATCGGTAGAACGTAGTACTTGGTACGTACGTGATTCGGATACACCGACGACCGTATTTACTGCCAACGTATCCGGAGATCTCATGGGTCGCTTCCCGATAATGCACCGATGACGCATAACTCGACTCATTAAAAATCTGGGATTATCTAGAAGAAAGAGAAAATTAATCTGGGATTAATTACGGAGATATTTTATCTGGGATAAAATATCGTCTAAAGAGAGAGATTGATTAATTGAATTAATCGGTAAATTAATATATTCGATAGATAGTGTATTGTTTATCCCTTAGCTAATTAATTATTCTGTGATGAACTTAAAGATTTATTACCTTTAAGGCTAATAAATATAAAATCACTTGTTTATAATAAAAGACATTATAAAAGACACAAGTGGGTTGGGACCAAGGGGTTAATAAAACTTTCCAAACTAAAGTTAATTTAACCAAAGGTATTACTAGAGTTAGATAATGATTTGGTGTCTTCCTTCACTCACTACCTTTTTATAGCCAAAAGGAAAAGTTGTGAAGGAATCTAGATAATCATTTACTCAAAGCTTACCTTAAAGTATACTTAAAGTGTTGGACTAATTTGGAGGATCTATTGTTTATTCCTGTCACCAAGGCAATAAGAGCCTAAGAGGTAAGGGTATTTAAGAGAGTTTGCTCCACCCTCCCTCTGGGGAATTTTCAATGGAGGAATCCATTTGACAGTTATTCACTTAAACTTGCTAAAATCCTCAATAATAATTTAAGTCTAAAATTTGCCTCCCATTGTAAAGTATAGACCCAAAGGGCTTAAACCGTATTGGGAGGACTAGGCTTTACCATACTGACCAATACAAGTTTGTCCCTAAATCGTACTATTGACAATGGTTTGACTTTTCTGAGTCATAAGACGCAGCGACCCTAGACGTGGTCTTATAACTTAGTGGCAAAGATTGGGTGTCCACAAGGACTAACATAAGCTATGGCATGTTTGATTGCCACACCCAATGATCAAGGAATTGTGATTTATATCATAAATTGGTTGGGAACCTACCTAAATTATCGTATTTTATAACGACCGGCCCTAGTCGGAGTTATGAAATGATGATAATGGGATCCTTGCCCACAAGAAATCCTCATATTGGGGTTGATGCGATTTGCTTAAAATTTTAAAACAATTGAGTAGGAGCAACTTCATAATATTAAAAGCCCATGTTATCATGAAAAATTAATGAAAACATATTCCTAATTTTAACATTTTCTCTTAACGGGTGGGTTAAAATATTTTACAAATATTCAAATGGCAAACAGAGTATCACTTCGTTCCATCCTTGATGAGCATAAGCTCAAAGAGGACAACTACAATGACTGGTTTAGAAACCTTAAAATTGTCTTACGACAAGAAAGGATTTTCTATGTTCTTGAAAGACCATTTCCCCCTGAACCCACAGAAGATACTGACCAAGATACATTTGATGCTTGGAAGAAATACGTCGATGATGATGAGCAAGCAGTTTGCATAATGCTTGGCTCTATGTCGGACGAACTTCAGAAAGCTCACGAAGATATGGATGCTCAAACGATCATCTTTCACTTGAAGGAGTTGTATGCAACTTCCGTTCATTCCGTGAGATTCCAAGTGTCATGTGCCTTATTCCAAACAAGGTATAAGGAAGGATCTGTTAGTGGACATGTGCTTAAGATGATTGGCCACATTGAAAAATTGGCCAACCTCGGGTTCATCATGGATCATGAGATAGGTCACGATCTAATTCTTCAATCATTACCAAAATAATTCTCTAACTTTATTATGCAGTTTCATCTGTCTGATAAAGAAGTTACTTTAGCAGAATTGCACAATCTGATAAAGCAAGCAGAGAAAGACTTGAAACCATAGCATAAAACCTCCGTCATGCTTACGGGTACGGACCTGAAGCCACGAGGCCCAAAGAAAAATAAGGGCAAGGCCAAGGCTCCAGATCACCAAAAGCCCAATGGTAAGGTGGAGAAGAAAAAAGGGAAAGGGGAAATGTTTCTTTTGTGGAAAGAATGGTCATTGGAAGAAAGACTGCAGATCCTTGAAAGCCAAGGAAGCTAGGGAAGCCCAAGAGGCCAAGAAGCCCAATGCTTCAGGTATGTTGTATATGATTGAACTATATTCTCAAAACTCTAAACCTTCTACTTGGGTGCTTGACACCGGTTGTGGGACTCACTTGTGTAACAATGTGCAGGGCCTGAGAAATAGTAGAAGACTCCGTCATAGGGAGGTTAACTTACGCATGGGTAATGGAGCAAAACTGGCTGCATTGTGCGTGGGGACTTATTCATTAGTTTTGCCGAATGGTTTAGTTTTAGACTTAGAAGATTGTGTTTATGTACCTTCTCTAGTAAAGAACATCATTTCAATTTCTTCTTTATGTAATAAAGGTTTTTCATGCCTAATAAGTTGTAATGAATGTTCTATTTATTTCAATGAAATAAAATATAGAGATGGTATTTTGAATAATGGTATCTATGTCTTACAAACTAACAAAGAATGTTGAACCACTAATATATACAATGTTAACTCGAATAATCTCAATGAATCACTTTTATGGCACAGTCGCTTATGTCATATCAATGAAACAAGATTAACTAAGCTACATAAGGATGGGTATTTCAAACCCTTCAAATATAAACCTTATGGAACTTGTGAGTCTTGTTTAATTGGTAAAATGACCAAATTACCCTTCAAAGGTAAATGACAGCGTGCACTCTGATGTATGTGGACCAATGTCAGTCACCGCTAGAGATGGATTCTCCTACTTCATTACCTTTATCGATGATCATTCGCGATATGGGTATGTGTACCTTATGCGGTACAAATCTGAAGCCTTTGAGAAATTCAAAGACTTCAAGGCTGAAGTAGAAAACCAGCTTAATAAAAGTATTAAGTCACTAAGATCTGACCGAGGTGGTGAATATTTAAGCAACGAATTTCAAGATTACTTGAGAGAAAATGGCATTGTTTCCCAGTGGACTCCTCCGGGAACTCCACAACATAATAGGGTCTCCGAAATGAGAAATCGGACATTATTAGATATGGTCCGATCAATGATGCCATACACGGATCTACCTCTTTCATTTTGGGGTCTTTCTTTAGAAACTGCAACACTACTACTAAACCAAGTTCCTTCCAATACTGTTAGTCAAACACCATATGAGTTATGGTCTGGGAAACGTCATAGTCTTAGTTATCTAAGAGTTTGGGGATGTGACGCATATGTCAAGCTCACAAAAACTAACAAATTGGATGATAGGGCAGTTAAATGTAAGTTTGTAAGATATGCCTTAAACTCAAGAGCATACGTGTTCTACATCCCAAATGAACAAAGAACATTTGTCTCACGAAATGTTAAATTTCTAGAGAATGAATTCCTTCTCAAGAAATATAGTGGGAGTAGACTTGACCTCGATGAGGTACGAGAAGAACAAACTAACATAAAACTAAACCCCAGGCCCCTCAAAAGGGCAGCGACGGAACAACCACAAGGTTATGAACTCAGAAGGTCTGGTAGGGAAAGACATGAGCCTGAAAGATATGGTTTCCATATTGATGAGGAACATGATCAGGTCATTGATAATGATGATCCCACCAGTTATGACGAAGCAATAAGTGACATTAATTCAGTCAAGTGGCTTGAGGCCATGAAATCCGAAATAGACTCTATGTATCAGAATCAAGTCTGGGACTTGGTAGATGCACCTGAAGGGATAAAACTCATAGGTTGTGAGTGGATTTACAAGCGTAAAACTGATGCAGAAGGCAACATCCAAACCTATAAGGCTAGGTTGGTGGCGAAAGGTTATAGACAAATCCAAGGAATTGACTATGATAAAACCTTCTCACATGTTGCAATGATAAAGTCCATTCGAATTTTACTAGCACTAGCTGCACACTTTTATTATGAGATTTGGCAGATGGATGTCAAAACAGTTTTCCTTAATGGGAACCTCGTAGAGGAAGTCTATATGACACAACTTGAGGGGTTTGCATCTAAGGATGATCATAATAAAGTATGCAAGTTTAAATGATCTATTTATGGACTCAAGCAAGCCTCCAGAAGTTAGAATATACGATTTGATGAGACAATCAAAGAATTTGACTTCATCAAAAATGTAGACGAGCCTTGTGTTTACAGGAAAAGTAGTGGGAGTGCTGTTGTATTTCTTGTATTATATGTCGATGACATATTAATTATCGGGAATGATATTCCCATGATGCAAGCCACTAAGCAATGGTTATCTCAGAATTTCTCCATGAAAGATTTGGGAGAAGCGGCCTACATCCTCGGCATTAAGATCTACCGTAATAGATCTAAGAGGTTGTTAGGACTTTCTCAATCTACGTATATAGATAAAGTTTTGAAAATGTTCAAAATGGAAGATTCCAAAAGAGGTAATTTACCTACTTGTCATGGAATCAAATTATCTAAGGAGCAATGTCCACATACTCCTTCAGATAGAGAGCGTATGAGTATGATCCCTTATGCTTCAGCAATAAGATCGATCATGTACGCCATGCTATGTACAAGACCTGGTGTCTCTTATGCTCTTAGCATAATGAGCAGGTATCAGGCAAATCCTGGTGAGCAACACTAGGGAGCTGTAAAAACAATCCTCAAGAATCTGAGAAGAACTAAGGATGTGTTCTTGACATACGGAGATTGTTCTGAGATGAAAGTCATTGGTTACTGTGATGCGAGCTTTCAGACCGATAGGGATGATAGCAGATCGCAAACAGGATATCTGTTTACTTTAAATGGCAGTGTTGTAAGTTGGAAAAGCTCAAAGCAATCAACTACAGCGGACTCCACCACTGAAGCCGAGTATATTGCAGCATCTGAGGCAGCTAAAGAAGCAGTCTGGATAAAGAAGTTCATCACGGAGCTGGAAGTGCTTCCCGCGATAAAGAATGGCGTCACGATGTACTGTGATAACACGGGCGCCATTACTCAATCAAATGAACCAAGGTCCCACCAGAAATCCAAGCATGTACTCAGGCGATTTCATCTCATCAGGGAGATTATTGAGAGAAAAGAAGTTATTATAGAGAAAATACCCACAGAAGATAATCTTACAAATTCTCTGACTAAAGGGCTGACTCAACAAAAGTATAATAGGCACACCCGAGAGTATGGTGTCCAAATTCATACTAGTTGGCTATAGTGCAAGTGGGAGATTGTTAGGGATATGCCCTATACCCAACTTGTGGATGAGCTATATGTACATGTATTTGTAATATTTTCATTAACTAATAAAATGGCAATCTTTATTATACGTGTCTTACATAACTTATATGAATCATCAACACTGTAATAAAGCCATTGGACTAATAAGACGATGGCTTCCACGCCTTATGAGAATCATTACTCTTAAATGTTCCTAGTCATAGTTTTATGAATAATATGGGCGTTCACAAAGCGGAGAGACTAGCATGATGATATGATCCGCCCTTAAGTGGGGTAGCCGATCTCATAGGCTACTAGCGGAGATCCGTCCTCTTGGTGTATCACATGGATGCATGAGTTGCTCATGTCCATCGAACTGACCGCCGAAAGTTTTCATATGGAGTGTTTATCCAATGTGTCTATGAGAACTTTCATGTATCGATTATATGACTAGTCCTTAGACTTGAGGTCTTTACAATCTTATACGTGGATCAAATAACTTTGACATTCTGATTCCATGGTTCAAAAGATCCGGTCATAAGGGTATGATTGGGTCATTTGTTGAAACACATGAAGTTTGTAAAGATACAACAGAGAATCGCCACTCTCTCGGATAATATTTTCTTGTAAGAGTAGTATTCCAGTTCGCGGGTTGATATGTGTGATCAGTGCTTGAGACTGTGGCCACAGCGAAAGAATCATGTGAGATTCTTGGGTTAGCACGATTCATGACACTATCAACATCATACATTTGGCCATATGGGTAGACACTTTCCGTATCCTAGGTCAATAGGTGGGGATACAGTGAGGCGAGGGACCGTATCATATGTAAATCGCATACAGAATGGGTATATATATCTTTCCTTCTCATTTGGGGGCCTTGGCATGTTGTTAGATGTCAACCTTGGTCATTGAATTCGAACGACCATATCATCGGAGGATAATTTATGTTCGATTAAATTATCACGATTCATTTTATGTCCAACTTGATGGGAACCCAAAAGGTCACACACAACAAAGTTGAAATCAATGGTTAACAGTGCACAGTACAAATATAACAGCATATATGATTGCTGTAGGAATTGTTCATAAATGGTTCAATGTGTTTAATTATTGAACAGATCATTTATGAGGTTCCATAGTAGCTTAGGGATTGGTGAATGACGATAGGGGCACTTTGGGAATTGGAATTTAAAAAAAATACTATTCATATGAATAGTAATGTAAATATTAAAAAAAATTTGTTATTTGTTTTGAATTCCAATTCGGCCCAAACTCTTATTAGGGTTTTATAATCTCATTTAACCACTAAATTAAGATCCAATGGCAATGATTAAATTAGTTTTTATCCCACATCGGATTCTTAATTAATTTTGTTGTCTTTGGAGCACTATATAAACCCAAAGAATTTTTCACAAATTTTTACACCAAACCTTTCATATCTTGGGTTTATATAAGTGAGCAACTATAAAGTTTAAGAGTAAGCCACTGATTTTGAGGATCCTTAAGTCTAATTGACTTGAGGAACCTCGAGTTAAAAGTTTTGAGGTATTTGCCTAGGCTAGCACCAAGGGCAAAATACCCGTTCACTCAAGGCGTAGTCTTGCCGTTGAGTTTTGGCTTTGGTGTGTGCATCTTTGGAGGCCACACACTTGGGTGGCTCTTTGGAACGTGGAAGAGCTTGCTGAGTTCGAGAAAAGCTTGTAGATTTGAGGGAGGACTGTATGAGTCTTCGGTTCAAGTAAGTCTTTTTCTTTCTTTATTTAATTAGAGTTCTTATGATAGTTAGCATGTTTAGGTTTATGTTCTTTGCATGTTTTATGAGTTTTATGCTTAGAATATATAGTAACATGCCTAGGCTTGTAGAATAATCAAAACAAATGGGTCTTGGGCAAAGGGAAAACAGCATAATAAATTTGATTTTCCGTTGCGCACTCGCGGCCGCTTCCCAACAGTTTGATGATTCAAGCACTTGAGCCAAAGTTGCCATTTTCACCATTGTTGAGGTTCAAGCTCTAAATTTCACATATGTTGCACCCTTGAACAATTCTAGGCTATAAGTGGTGGTCAAAGACTCTAGAATGGCAGCCTACTATTTGAGCTCAATACTTGACCTAAAATCAAAGCTTAACACTTAAGCTTTGACATAGATTAGCTAAGTGCTGGTGACTAATGAAGAAGATGAATCAAAAGACCTTAGCTTGGCTTGGTTTGGAAGCTTCAAACCTTGTACCATTAGAGAGAAAAAGCTTTTCTTCGACCATTGTAAAAAACATAAGTTGTGTGTAGAGAATGAAGAGCTTATTTTTGTGACTTGCAATGTGTTTAACAAGTTGCCAAAATAAAAGCAACACTTGAACTTTTATCTTACTTGACCAACTAAGCAAGTGTTAAGTCACCCAATATATTTTCAAAATATCTAATAAATAAAAGACATTAACACACATTAATAATTAACATGCTTCCCTCACAAATCTCACCATTTATCCGATAAGTTACTTGGATCGAACAACTCAACCATATGTTATCTCCCTTCAAATGATCATATTATCAACACTTGATTAATCGTTACCTCAGTGCTCAACTAGTAAACTTAATATATGAGACTCTATATGTTTATATTCGTTCTTTATATAGAATAATTTCATATGTTTGCGAAGTATGCCCACCTACATATCATGGATCAATGAGACGACGTGATAAACCATACAAGTTGAAGTCAGCATATATGTATAATCCCTCTGTCCTCTAATATCCAAAAGATCATAGATATTGATTAATCGTCAAGTCTCTACCAGC
The DNA here is from genome assembly GCA_019454045.1 of Zanthoxylum bungeanum. Taxonomy (NCBI): domain Eukaryota; kingdom Viridiplantae; phylum Streptophyta; class Magnoliopsida; order Sapindales; family Rutaceae; genus Zanthoxylum; species Zanthoxylum bungeanum. The sequence continues at coordinate 49,133 of SKCR01027571.1, read as the reverse complement.
TCAATAATAACCATAACTTCATATCAATGTTTCATCGTTAAACAATTTACGAAAGATAATTTCTGATATATTGTTCCATCTATGAAAACAAATTTCAAGGTTGTTAATGTTGGCCAATAGATTTCTGAAACATTATTTCGAAATATCAGGATATGAAATCCAATCATATGAGGAGATTGATTCTGTCAATAAGCCAAGCAAACCTCTCCACGTGTTCTAAGCCCCAAGAACCGCGAATCTTGAGTTTTTGTAAGAATAAAATCCTTCCAATATCAAGTCCAACCCTTAAGGAACCTTGCCCTTAAAAACCCTACTTTATTTCTTTGGAGAATCTTGAACAGGGATACAGCGCCACAACGCTAGCCACACGTTGATAAGATTTTGTTCCGTAAAACCAAGGAAGAATCCACTCCCTCAAGATGACACAAGTCACTTTGTTTTGTAAAAAATATATTCTTAATTAATTATCAATTACAATGAATAATGTCCCTTTAAATAGGTGGCTAATCATAATTCTACCCAAATATAATAAACCCTAGTAAAATAAACCTTATAATATAAAAAATAATTTAAAATAGGCTTTCTAATTTAATTAAAGTTCAGCCCAACACTTAAACATCACATAACTTTAAAAATATGAAACAAAAAGCTGTAGAGATAATTTGTTTATGTATTTTGACCAAGACGGCTTATGAATTAGACTTTGATGTAAACTACAAAGTTATAGATTCATGAGTTCTATTTCCATTGCAACTTGAATCACTAAAATCAGATATCGGATGAGAAAGTTATGTCTAAAATACGAAGACTGCGCAAATCTCACCACTACTAATGCACCATTCGAAAATTAAACCAGAAATCAATCAATGCAGCCCATGAACGTCCAAAACCCATTTCATTCTTGCCTTAGACATAATAAAGCCTTCATATAAAGTCTCATGTATAGACCAAATTCCAGAACCCAAGGAATCTTCCAAATCCAACAAAAAGACACAAATATACCAATCTGACCAAGCCATGCAATCAGCCAAAACTTCAAGTTAACTTGGCCCAACAAACAGAGCTCATTCTGGATCACATCATTCACCCTCTCTTGAAAAGTATTCAACCTTGAATCCAAACTCAGATCATAGATAAAAATGACAAGATCAATGTGACAACAATCCTGGAACAAAATAAAATCACATGGAAAAGAATGGTTAAGGTGAGAAAAAGTCAATAAAGCCAATGAATGACTTTTTTCAATATTTTTCCCCTCTCAGTCTCTCCATTACTACTCGCATTCTTAACTCCACTTGCAATCCCAAAGAGATTCCTATCTGGATTCATATTTGAAACCTCATTTAAAACAAACTCAACATGCACATGTCGCTTCCTCAAACAATCAACACACTCATCCACGATCTTATCACAGTCTACATATTCGGCCACATGCACTTTTTGCACGTCATAACTCAAGGCATCACAACAAAAATCAGATTGCTCCATATGATATTCACCTTAACAGTAACTTCAAACACCACATTGTCATCATGAACAACCAAATCGGCATCACTAATGTTATTGCTTATATCAATATCATCAATGTCATCAACATCATCAACCACCTCACGCTCATTCATAAAAACGTCAACATGCTTCATTTCATTACTCAAGGCTACGCTCATATCCTTCTTCATTTTGCTAATGTCTTTTTCTCTATCAATTCCAGAAGCTCTCTTAGTAACATTCTAAACTCAGCAATCTCATTTTTCCTTTTAGCCCACTCTTTTTCACTCATTTGCATGTACAACTATTCCTTATAGACCTCTTGTAGGGTTAAAGGAGCAAGCTTGATAATTTTTCCACCATACCAAAATTTATACATATTCATATCCATATCATAAATTACTTTATTGAATTTATACCAAGTCTTACCCAATAAAATATGCGTATGACACATAGGAATCACGTCACACACTACTTGGTCAACATACTTCCCAATTGCAAAACTTACCACAATGTGCTTATCAACCTCGAACTCTCCAAAATCACTCATCCACTTATAAGGTCTATCAAGAGGTATCAATGGTAATCCCAATTTTTCCACAAGGGTAGTGCTGGCTAAATTTATGTGATTCCCTCTATTAATAATCATATTACATACTTTATTATTGATAAGACATCTCGTGCGAAAGATAAATACCCTTTTGTTCATCAGATTATGTATATAAATCAACTACTTACTTGAAAGACACTAATAATGATTAAAGACTCAAAGAATCACTAAGAAAACATGAAAACAAACACAAAGAAACTAACTAAAAAAACACCAAAAGTAAAACAAGAACACAAATTGAACTGAACCTGGTCAGAATTCATAACTATTATTTGAAAACAATTTTGAGACTCGAAATGTAAACGGACAGAGTGCGGCCAACCACTAACGAATTCCTCTCATCGAGTACGTATAAATCAATATATTATGGGTCTCGTAAATTTTTCCATATCAAAAGTTACAATCGTTTTAAAATCAGTGAGCGGTTGAAAAACTTCTAACCGAACAAATTCGAAAATTACAGACAAATTTGACCCTAATTGACTCAAAAACTCCAAATATTGAATCCTATATGCTATTATCATGCAATAACATTATAATAACATCCAAAATTCAGTCATAAACATGAAAAACACAAAGGAAATAATAAAAAAATTGAAATTAGAAAACACCCAAAAATAAAAAGGAATATGAAGACTTAATAAAACGAAAAGGATATAGAAGATATTGATCTTGGAACCCTAAGCTCCTGATACCAAATGATAAAAAACTGCTTGGAACAAGCCAAGCAAATCCCTTCATGTGTTCTAAGCCCCAAGAACCGCGAATCTTGATTTTTTGTAAGAACAAAATCCTTCCAAGATCAAGTTAGATCCTTAAGGAACCTTGCCCTTAAAAACCTTAATTTATTTCTTTGGAGAATTTTGAACATCGATACAGTGCCACAACGCTTGTCACATGTTGATAAGCTTTTGTTCCGTAGAACCAATGAATAATCCACTCCCTCAAGATGACACAAGTCACTTTATTTTGTAAAAAATATGTTCTTAATTAATTATCAATTATAATGAATAATGCCTCTTTAAATAGGTGGTTAACCCTAATTCTACCCAAATATAATAAAACCCTATTAAAATAAACCCAATAACACATAAAATACTTTAGAATTGACTTTCTAATTTAATTAAAGTTCAGCCCAGCACTTAAACATCCACTTTAAGAATATGAAACATAAAGGTTGTACGGATAACTTGCTTCTGTATTGTGACCACGACGACTTCTGAATTGGACTTTGATGTAAACTATAAAGTTGTAGATCCATGAGTCTTCTTTCCAATGCAACCTTAATCACTGAAATCGGACATCAGATGAGAAAGTTACATCCAAAATACAATGACTGCGCAAATCCCACCACTGCTAATGCATCATTCGGAAATTAAACCCGAAATCAATCAAGGCAGCCCATGCACGTCCAAAACTCATTTCATTCTTGACTTAGACATAATAAAGCCTTCATATAAAGTTTCATGTATGAACCAAACTCCAGAACCCAAGGAATCTTCCAAATCCACCAAAAAGGCCCAAATACACCAATCTGACCAAGCCATGCAATCAGCCACAACTTCAAATTAACTTGGCCCAGCAAACAAAGCTCATTCTGGATCACATCCTTCTTTCTCATCTGATGTCCAATTTTAGTGATTCAAGTTGCATTAGAAAGAGGACTTATGGATCTACAACTTTATAGTTTACATCAAAGTCCAATTCAGAAGCCTTCTTTGTCAAAATACGAAGAATGCGCAAATCCCGCCACTGCTAATGCACCATTCGAAAATTTATTGGGGTTTTGGCGCGGGCGCAGCGGAAGCTCGCGGTTCAGGTGAAATCGTAATTTTAAAACTTTTTCAATTACCGAATAAATTATTCAATATCCAATATGAATAATTCATTCATATTTCACCAAAACATATTTATTCGATATCAAATAACGACATAAATAGTTAAGAAACATCGCGAAACTTTTACGAAAACGTTTTTCCGTAAAATGGCATAAAATGCGTTTTTGACCGAATCGACCACCCAATACATATGAGGGCTTCCCAGATCAGCCCCAACAGTATTAGGACAGTTCATGGGCTGCCCGAACGGTGACCAATTCACTGTTTGGGCAGCCGTCACCCGGTTGGCTCAAAAGTCACCCGGTAACGCCGTTTTTCACCGTTTTCACATATGTCAACTCCAAAACAGTTTCCGGAAATTATTCCAACACTCAAAACACATCCAATATATTTATATGACATAATTTTCATCACAGTAAACCCAGTTTTTCCAGATCTGATTTTATAACAAAAATTATCAATTTTTCATGCTTTAATCCAACTTTCTCAATATTAATCATATTAATACAAACACCAATCCAAGCCACCACCAATGAAGCACCCAAGAAAAATTATAGGCATTACAAGAGTGGTCATAACACTTTAAAATGGTAACATATCATCAAATGATCAAATTGAACAAATATTACAATAATATCATTCAATATTACTTCACACATGCACCAAGCTTTCCAATACATCTTCCAAATCAAAAACATCCAAATTCTTAAGAAAATAAGAAACCCTAGAATCTATCTAGATGATCAAGAATAAGAAACATGCTTTCCAAGCTTATGGATATTGAGGATTACCTTTAATCTCTTAATTTCCATAGGTTTTTCCTTGATTTTCTTTACTTTTCCATCTTGAATCATCAAGTGAATTTGGGAGCTTTTTGGAAGATTGTATTCGGCCATGGTAAGCCTTAGAAGAAGAAAAGAAAAAATTTCCTCTTTTAAATGTATCATGACCGACTTTGAGGGGGTAATTTGGTCATTTTCCAAATTTAATCCAATTAAATTAAAATCAAGGCTTTATGTTAGCAAATCAAATTTGCACACCTTAAGCTTAATTAAAACATGCCACATGTATCAATAATAATTAAACATATTGCATAACATTTATGTAATATGGATATTATTTAATTATTCAAATACTTAACATTTAAATATCTAAATAATTAATTAATATAATTATTATTATATATGTATTTTTATTTACATTAAATAAAAAATACATATATTAATGGCATGTGTCAAAATCTCATTTGACAATTAATTAATATGTATCAAATCAAATTTTGTATCAAATATAAATACACATTAATTATTAATTGACCAAAATTCCCGAAAGCATGTGTTTTCGTTTAACCGTTTAAACGATTGGAATTAACTCATTTAATCCGATAAAGTATTATGAATAATCTGCATTATTCATAACGCGTTAGGGTGGCAAAACGAATCAACGAATCGAATTCCTGACGAATTCTAAACGAATCGAATTGTAATGCACTAAATTCAAATTCGATTCGTTTATTAAACGAATCCTGATATTAGGATTCGAATTCAATTCGTTTAATAAACGAATATTCGTATTCGATTCGTTTATTCGTTTACATAAATCAAACGAATCAAATCAAATTTATTATTCATTTACTATTCACATCCGATTCATTTACTATTCGCATCTGATTCATTTATTATTCGCTTCCGATTCATTTATTATTCATATTCGATTCATTTATATCAAATTAAACAAATTGAATTTTATATTCGTTTAATAATCAAATATTCGTATTCGATTCGTTTAATCAAAATAAAATACAAAATCTAAGCATCCATTTCATACCGTATTCAATAGCATATTCGTTGTTATAGTATTAAAATCCTTACAAAAAGCTCCCAATTTCAAATTACAAATCAATTACATAATAATACTTAAAATCTTCAAAACACATTTTGACCAAAACCTCGAATACAACTTGAGACGGTAAAGGCAAACTTCTTCAACTGTGTACGCCATATCACTTTCCTTGGTATTTATTTCCCTGTAAATAATATTAATAATCACATCAAAGAGAGTTTTAAGTCTTTGAAAACATATGGAAACGTATTACGTATATAATCCTTTTCCTTGTAAATAATCATTTCCCTGTTGATTGAGATTTGAGAGAGATTGAGGGCTGAGGCCGCCTGCGTGAGAGACTGAGAGTGAGCTGTGAGGACGTGAGGTGAGAATTATGTTTAGATTTTAGGTTTAGGTTTTAGTTTTAGGTTTATATACTTCAATTAAACATTATGAAATTATTAAATTACCCTTCGTGTTTAACAAATGTAATAAATAAAATTAAGGGTAAATTTGTAATATAATTAAATGGATACAAAACTAATTGGATTCGAATTCGATTCGTTTATGATTCGTTTAATAAATGAATTCTAAATGAATAAACGAATTGAAGAGCTCAAATTCGGATTCGATTCGTTTATTAAACGAATCGAATCGAATTGACCCATTATTAAACGAATCCAATTTTCCAAACCCATATTCGCTTTAAAGCGATCGAATCGAACGAATAAACGAAGCCTGACCCAAATTGCCACCCCTATAACGCGTTGCCCAAGTGCTCAACAAGTACACTTCATATTGTGGGACTCTCTAAGTTTAGGTTTATCCGTCACGAAATCCAATTTCTTGTCCATAATTCACCCACTCATGAATTATACATGGGATATAGATAATAACGTCAAATCCTTATGGTATAATATATTCGCCTTTCAAATTTACGATCTCTAAATAACACTCGGAACTCGCTTCCGAAGTTATACCACGGCCATGGATTTACTAGATCGCAAACACGTGTAGGATACCTATGCTCTATACACAGGACTGGCGAATTCTATCTTGATACGCATTGGATATCATGAGCATCAATCCACACCCAACAAACAGGCGGAGGTCTGATCTAAATAGATCGGTGACGTGACTGCCATCAAAGTGTGGAGGATAACTCATATATCAACTGTGGTATCTCAAGTCGAATGACCACTATTCTCGCTCAACTCGAGAAGATCTTATTGACGTTGGTGTACCATTTATTAGGAAATCTTCACTGAGTCATTCAGTGTTTATCAAATAAACACCTACACGTCTATACGAGTCTCCCGAGACTCATGGTTCATTGGGATAATTCATCGGACCAAGTCACGATATACGACATGTAATGATCTCAGCGGATTTTATGTTGGACAATTATGACCCATAGCATCACTATTTGTAAAGAACATTGTGTTTTTTGTACAAATTAACTATGTGACAAAAGGAAATTGCTATTTTATCATTATTGTAATTGGATTACTTGGATATATATTAATGATAAAAGTCCATTTGATTAAATCAGATTAATAAGATATGAGACAATATTAATCCATGAACGGTTTAATCATTAAATATCCCTAGTTGAAGTATTATCGAAACTGGATATTGATAATGCGGAATAGACTAGTATTACACTTGTGCGCGTTATGAAAGCTTAACGACATAATTCTCATATATTTAGGTATTGGATACTTATGCAAGTGTAATAAGAGGTTCTGTTAGCCGTTGGACCGGGAACAGTTCACTCTGGATAGACCCACACGGAATCCCATTGGTAGTATGACTATGTGTCTATGGGAATCCGAATCAGGGTAGGTGTATGTGATCTTTAACCTGAGACTTACGTCGCTATTACTTACGACAATCAGTTTACTTTGGTATTGGTCGTCTGGAGCTTTAAAAGGTTATGTGTACGCCTGTATTGGGTTTACTGAGAATCGTAGTGTATTGGATGTGATGTCAAGATGGGAGTATCACTTCAGTCATATGGAGATGATGGTCTCACAGGATACGAAACTAGTACTCTTAAAAGCTGTAGATATCTGGATAGTATGACTAAGTCATGACTTCCCGATTATAAAAATTAGTTACTCGGGATCCGAAATATGCTTCGTACAGGGCAGACATAGAGCCAGCCCTAGGCCTAGCATGTGACATCGATACTGGATCGTATTACGCATTACATTATATTAGTATTACTACGTCTGATACATATGATATTCCTCGGTGAATATTTCTGGAGAATTAGGTAGGCACGGTGTTTTGCTAGAAGCCAACCATGTCTTGTAAATCGATGAGATCATGATACGGGGTACGCATATTTTCTGCTAAAATATCCAGGAATCTCTTGGGTAGCTTCCTAAAGATTCACCAATGACATTTGACTCATTTAGAATTAATCTGGGATTAATTATGAGAGAGAAAATTAATCTGGGATTAAATTCGTATAGAAGAGAGAACGCGATTAATTTAGAATTAATCGATAAAATAAATTTAATAGTTAAATTGGATTTTTCTATTTAATTTATTTATTTGTGGCTAATATAATATATCGGATATATTACTTGAAATCAGATTTCAATACGAAATTAAAATTGGATTTTAATTCGTGCGAACGAATTAATTTATAATTAATTCGTAAGCGACTATCGTAATAATTTTGCGAGGCATAATTATTTAATTAAATTGGATTTAATTATGTAGCGATGGAAAATTCGTTTAATCGAAATTAAACGAACCCGGGCCCAAGTCTAGTTGTGTGTTGAGGAAGCCAACACAAATTTTGAATTTAAATGTGGTGGGACCACATGACTTACATCAATGGTTAATAATTGATGGAAGTTGTTGGCTCAAATTAAATGCTTTCTTTAACTTACAACAACCAAGTTTTTGAACTAACTATTCATTTCTCTTCTTATCTCTTATGGCCAATTCTTTCTCTCTTTGGTATTGAATTTTTTCTTCAAAATTTCAACTAAGCTAGCACTTGGAGGGTCAAATGAGGTGATAGGGAAACTCACCCAAGACTAAACAACAAGCTTGGAGCTTCTTCTAAATTGGAAAAATATCAAATTTTTCTCCAAATCAATGTAAGTGATTCCGCCACTTTTCTTGATTTTTCACACATAATAATCATCTTTAGGATCTTGTGGCATGTCTTAGAGACTAACAATGGTATCAGAGCCTTGGTAAATATGATTTTGAAATCTAGGGTTCATAAACTTTAATTAGGAATTTTTACTTGGAGCATGAAAATTCAAAATTGAGTTGTTGGTTGATGTTAGATGATGATAACTTGGAGTTGTGTATTGTTGAATTGTTGAAAAAATTGATTGGATCAAATTTCCCTAATTCCATTATGTTGGCCGAATATAACCCTAGATTTACTCATGGTGAATTTTTAAATTTTGACACTTGGTTGTGTTAATGGCATGAAATATATGTTGAATGTTGATTTAATTGGATTGGAATCAAATTGGATGTTAATTTCTTGTCATTGCCGTGAGAAGCATGTTGTTGGAGACTTGATTTTGCTTCAATTTATGTTGGACATGAATTGGAATGATAAGCATGATTAATTAGATTAATTAATATTTTGGAAATGTTAGATTAATTAATTAGTTATGTTACTTTCATTTAAATTGGATTAATGTAATATTTGGAATATTGTATTAATGTAAATTAGTCCCTAAAATACTAATTTGGCTAATTTGGTTATATTTGGATTAATGGGCTTGGTTGGGCCAAGTTTGGTTGTGGACAATTGGGTTGGATCCAATTGGGCCTAAACTATTTCCATAAAAGTCCAAAATATGACTTTTATGCCTTTAATAATCTAATTGGGCCTAATGGGCCAAAATTAATTTATGGCATATGGTGATTCCTAAATGGGCCAAGGTATTATGGGTTTGATCCATAATGGCCAAAAGTTCATGCCAAAAGAATTAATTAAAGCTCATTGGACCTAATAGAATTGGCATTGGATGGTAAATTGGCCTTTGAGACCATTTGGATTGGATTTGGAATCCAAGTCTAAAAATGCATTATTATAATATATAGTGTAATTGTTTAATTTGGAATTAAACTTGAATTAGTATTGAATACAATTTAAATTGGATTTAATATTGCAGTTCGATATAATTCAAGAATACTTACTTTGAGTATTTATTCTTAAACGAGTTGGACTCGCGCAAATCAAATCGTTGTATGAACATTGGATGGTCATTAATTGAAGAATTAATTAATTGGATTACATTGATTGACAACATGCTATGTGTGAATGCTTGGATGTATTTGTTTGAATAATGTATATCAGATGGATATTAGATGGGTGGGGGCAATTTTGGAAATTATTGTAAATATTGTATTTATTTGAAATTGGACCTGCGTGTCCAGCCTATCACCTCTCATTCTCATTGTATTTCTCTTATCACCAATTCCCCTCAATGTAAATGAGGTTTCTTATAGTGTTATGTAATTGAGTATATAGAAGAATGTAAAGTGCTAGCGGGAGAGAGGAAAATAAAAGAGAGAGATTTGTTCTAGGAACAAAATGTTTGAATATCCATCCGCATATCATTATTATATTTATCGCACCTTATTATGCTTTTAGAATGCATGTTTAAGGGTGTATGATGAGACCTAATCAAAGATAATAAATTGGTTTCCAATTTACGAAAACGCCCTCACATTTAATATTAAGCGTTTCCTTCCATTGAGTGGTTCTCTCTCAAGATCCAAGATTGGCTTTGATTTGTTGGCCAAAGTCAAGATCATTGTCTATCGCGGATGTGTTTGAACCATGAAAGCTTTGTTAATATTGCATGTCTTAGGCAGTTGTGACTTGTTGGCCAAAGTCAAGGTCACTCTTGTTCATCGACGTGGATTACGAAGCTTTCCCACTGTCAATGGGTCGCGCTTAACTGGAATCATTAAGCTTGTTGAGAGCCAAAGCCAAAGCCAAAGCTTAGTTGATTAAGAGGAAACAGGTTAGGAAATATATTAGATATATGTTTCGGACTTGGATGTCCACCTACCGGATCTAGGAATTGGATGGGATCCAATTGATCTTAGAGATCTACCTAGTTAAATTTTATACAGCTTGTTGGCCAAAGTCAAGATTGTGTATTATTTAACGGGATCCTAGCCCACTAGGAAACTAGGTTTCTCGAGTCCTCAACGGAGGGTTAGAGGCTCGCCGAAAATTAGTGGGAGGCTAGTATTAAATTTGCAATTTCATTTAATACTCGCTAATATGCGCGCTCTATTATTATTATTTCTCGTTATAATATATATTAGTTGGACTAATATTCATTTATTATTTTCTTTGAACATTTAGACTGTACTCAACACTACTCCATTTGTAGTTGGTTATATAGTTGGACTATAGTAACCATTGCATTTGAGTTTATCCGAAATATTTGATTAGATAGTTGGAATATAGCAATCAAAATGGCTGGAAAGATAAGCGTTAGGGACATAATCATGGGTGAGAATGTCTTTAACGGAGTAAATTTTCCTGACTGGGAAATGAACCTCAGGATAGTACTGGGAGCTGAGAAGTTGCTCTATGTAATAGAGAGACCTCTTGGGCCTGAGCCCGGACTTTAGCGGCCAGTAGAGCATGAGCTTTGGAAGACTCATCGTGACTGATAACTTTACTGCTCAATCTGTTATGCTTGTTGCAATGACTCCTCAGTTTCGTCGTCAGAACAAGGGATTGGATCCTTATGCGATGATGTTGAAGTTGAAGGATCTTCATATATATAATCTTATATCTCAAAAGTATGATTTGCAGAAGAAGCTCTTTCGCTCTCGTATGTAAGAGGGTACATCTGTCGAACACTACGTGTCGCAGATGATTGCTGATATCAAACAGCTAGGTCAGCTGGGTATTACCTTCGAGGCCGAGACTTCCATAGATTTGATCTTACAGTATCTGCCCGACTGCTGGGGTGGGTTCGTCATGAACTATAATATGATGAACCAAGATAAAACTCTTGGAGAGTTAATGGCTATGCTAAAAGAGGCAGAGCCAGAGCTTCAGAAAGGCAAGAAGCACGGGGCGCATCTTACTTCGACATCCAAGAAGCCCAAGGCTTGGCTGAAGACTTCTGGGGGTGTGAAGAAGAAAAAGAAGAAGGGCAAGGCTCAATTATCACAGTCTTCTGGGAAGACAAAAGATAAATCCCAAGACGTCTGCCTACACTATGGCAAACGGGGTCACTGTAAGCGTGACTGCCGTAAGTTCAAGGCAGACTTAGAGGAAGCGAATGCGGGCAAGGCTCCGGCTTCAGGTATGTTTGTTATTGAAATAAACATGTCTACTACTAGTATTAAAAATTAGATTTTTGATATTAGATGTGGTACTCACATATGTAATGATGTGCATGATCTGCAGATTAGCAAGAGATTGGCTTCAGGAGAGATCGACCTGTGAGTCAGAAATGGGACGAGATTCCACACTTTCGAAGAATTGATACTTGGACGGATTTGATCCTAATTCATATGATGTCTGCGAATCTTGTTTGTTAGGCAAAATACCTAAATCACATTTTATGGTAAAGATGTATGTGCCACCAAGCTATTAGCCCTCGTTCATAGTGACCTATGCGGGCATATGTCTAGCCAGGCTAGAGGTGGATATGAATACTTCACAACCTTTACGGATGATGCATCGCGTTATGGTTATGTGTATCTTATGAAACACAAGTCGGAAACTTTTGAGAAATTCAAAGAGTTTCGACACGAAGTAGAAAAATAGACTGGCAAAAGTATTAAAATATTACGGTCGGACCGTGGTGGAGAATATTTAAGCAATGAGTTTCAAAATTACTTGAAAGAATATGGTATTCTTTCACAGTGGACTCCTCCCGGAACACCTCAATTGAACGGTGTGTCCGAACGGAGAAACCGAACTTTGTTAGACATGGTAAGGTCAATGATGAGTCGCACAGAGCTACCGATTTCCTTCTGGGGATACGCATTAAACAGTGCAATACTTATTTTGAATAAGGTTCTGTCTAAGTCTGTTGAACAGACTCCATATGAAATATGGACAGGAAAGAAACCGGGTTTCTTATTTCTGAAGATTTGGGGATGCGGGGCATATGTTAAACGTTTGGATAGTACCAAACTAGAACCCAAATCGGATAAGTGCTTATTTGTAGGTTATCATAAGGAAACGAAAGGATATTATTTCTACAACCCACAAGAGAACAAAATATTTATTGTTCTTCATGCAGTTTTCCTAGAAAAGAATTCATGAATGCAGTGGTAAGTGGGAGGAAAGTAGATTCGATGAAAATTGAAGTGATACTGTTCCTGGCACCGACCCCCTCACAAAACACGAACAGTCTATCAGGGATGAGACTATTCCATAATCTTCTAATACACAAGAACCGCGTAAGTCAGAGAGAGCAGAAAATAACCTGAGAGGTATGGGTTTCTAATCTCACCTCATGTAGACATTAATCTTATTGAGGAAGATGAACCGGCTACGTATGAGGAAGCGATACAAGGTATCGACTCCGCTTTATGGCAAGAAGCCATGAAGTCCGAAATGGATTCCATGTAGACTAACTAAGTTTGGACACTGGTTGATGTACTAGAAGGCTAAGCATATTGGTTGTAAATAGGTCTTCAAAAGGAATACAGACATGGAAGGCAACATACAAACGTACAAAGCTAGGCTTGTAGTTAAAGGGTATCATCAACGACATGGTGTCGATTACGATGAAACCTTTTCACCCGTTGCCATGATTAAATCCATTCGGATAATGCTTACTATTGATGCATATTTCAATTATGAAATATGGCAGATGGATGTCAAAACCGCTTTCCTTAACGGAAATCTTTTGGAGGATGTTATATGCAACAACCTGATGGTTTTTTCGTACCAAGACATGCAAACAAGGTTTGCAAGTTAAACCGATCCATTTATGGATTAAAGCAAGCATCGCATTCTTGGAACCAATATTTTGATGAGATCATAAAAGAATATGGTTTTATTCAAAACAAAGATGATTTTTGTGTTTATAAGAATGTTAGTGGGAGCACACTGACATTCATTGTCTTATACGTTGATGATGTATTGCTTCTTGGCAATGACATTCTCATGCTACAATCGGTGAAAGCTTGGCTTTCATTAAAATTCTCCATGAAAGACCTAGAAGAGGCAGCCTTTATTCTAGGATTAAGGATCTACTGGGATAGATCTAGAAAGCTGTTGGCACTCTCCCAGAGCTCGTACATTGACAAAGTGTTAAAGAGATTCAACATGGATCAGTCCAAGAGGGGGCTGCTTCTGGTGTCACATGGCGTCTCTCTATCGAATGATACGTGTCCTAAAACTCAAGATGAAAGAGATGCAATGATTCGGATCTCGTATGCTTCAGTAGTTGGATCGATCATGTACGATATGATATGTATGCGACCTGATGTCTCATATGCTTTGAGCATGTGCAGTCGCTATTAGGCCGATCCAGGTGATGGTCATTGGATTGCTGTAAAGAACATCATTAAGTATCTTAGACGAACTAAAGATGCTTTCTTAGTCTATGGGGAAAGAGAACTTGATGTGATTGGGTTCACCGATGTAAGTCTCCAAACCGACAAAGATGATTGTAAGTCGTAATCAGGGTACATATTTTGTTTGAACAACGGAGCACTGAGCTGGAAATCTTCCAAGCAAGAGACTGTTGCCGATTCAACAACAAAAGCAGAATATATTGCTGCAGCTGAGGCAGCAAAAGAAGCAGTTTGGATCCGTAAATGAAGGGGTCAAATCAGAGAGGCGCAGCGGAAGGAGCGCGGTTCGGGCGAAATCGTAGTTTAAAATTTTAAACTTACGAATAAATCATTCAGTATCAAATATTAATAATTTATTTATATTTCACCTAAACATATTTATTCGATATCATATAACGACATAAATAATTTAGAAACATCTGGAAACTTTTGCGAAAACGTTTTTCCGTAAAATAGCATAAAACGCGTTTCTGGTCGAACCGACCGACCAATGCTCATGGGGACTGCCCAGGTCAGCCCCAAAAATATTTGGACAGTTCGTGGGCTGTCCGAACATTGCCCAGTTCACTGTTTGGACAGTCGTTACCCGGTAACGCCGTTTTTCGCCGTTTTCGCGTATTATTACTCCGAAACAATTTCCGATAAATATTTTTCTTGAGCAATTAAAATAAACTAATTTATTATAATTACTCAATTAATAAAAACTGAATTTTTTATCTGAAAAATCAGATTTATCATTAATTGCTATGAGACCCCAAAGTTTTACAATTTAATCATTTTGGTCATTAAATATTTAAATACATATTTAATTGATTCCAAATCAATCCCAAAATAATTTTTACAATTTGCAACTCAAATCCAGAATTTTCCAGAATTTCCGAAAATACCCAGATTTTCCAGAATTTACGAAAACAACCCAGAAGTTTATTAATTGCAATTTGCCCCAATTTGTTCAAAACACATCAAGATCAAATCCAATCAATCCCAAATTTGACATACATCAAATATACATAAAATAATATCATATATATGAAAAGCCCCAAAATTTGAGTGGTTAAGAACCCTAATTTCACAAATTACTCAAATTGGACAATTTACATTAAATTGACAAAATTCAACACTTTAATCATCCAATTACCAAACCAATCAAGTCTCACCATCATGAAATTAATCAAGAAAAATTTTAGGCTAATTATGAATGGCTAATTAACTCTAGAATGAAAACTTTAATTTTCTAATTAATTTATTAAGCTTAATTACAATAATAAGCAAATAAATTAATCATACATGCTTAACACCTTCAAACAAGTTTCCAACAAATTTAATCACAAACTAAAAGAGTAGAGACATCAACTTAGCAACACAAATTGAAGCTAAGATTGATTGAACCAATTTTCATGTTGAAGGAAGTTGAGGAATACTTGCCAATTTTCAAAAAATGCTTAAGTTTCCTTTCGTTTTTCCCTTCAAAAATGCCCTTAACTCCTTTTGCAATTTTTAAACTTGTTTTTGCTCACTGGAAAGCAACAGAACCACAAACCAATTTACATCCCTTTAATTGTTCATAATGGACGAAAAACATTAAACAAAATAATATGATTTTATTGAATTTGTTTAATTTTCATTAGTCCACCTTTTATTTACTTTAATAAAGCAAATCAAAAAGTGTTCCAATGGAATAAGGCCATTTTCCAACTTTAATAAAGCAAATCATTATTAAGATATTTATTTTATTAATTAATTTAATTATTTAACAATTAAATAATTAAATAATTAAAAACAAATATCTCAAATATATGTATTATATTTACATTAAATATCTCAAATACATATATAAATGATATATGCCAAATATCACAAATTGATATTTAATTAATGTGTATTTAATAAAATCAAGTATTAAATACAAATACACATTAATTCGGAAATGACCGTTAGGTCCCGATTGCATGTATTTTTCGTTTAACCGTTAAACGAGTTATAAATAATCAATATTATTCATAACAGTTTCCCTAGTGCTCTATGAGTATATTTCATTAGTGAGACTCTCTAGATTCAGGCATATCCATCACGAAATCCAATTTCGTGTCCATAATTCACCCACCCGTAAAAATTATGACGACCACGGATAAACTCGTTGAATCATACATGTCGAGGTCACTACATACGTATAATCCTTCCGTCACAGGTATCCGGATTATCCCAGAGATATTGATATAAACGTCAAATCTCTATAGGAATAATCTTGTTGACGTATCTATTAGCAATCTCTAAATAACATTCAGAACTCACTTCCAAAGTATATTATGGCCATATATTTAACAGATTACTAATCACAAATGGACTACCTATGCTCTGTACACAGAACTGACGGATCCTTTCTTGATACTCACAGGATATCATGAGCATGAGTCAACACCCAACGAACAGGCGGAGGTCTGATCTAAATAGATCTGTGACGTGACTGCCATCTAAGTGTGGAGGATAACTCATATATCCACAGTGGTATCTCAAGTCAAAGAATCACTATGTTACTCAACCCTAGAAGATTCCTATTGACGTTGGTGTACCATCTATTAGGAAATCTTCGGTGAGTCGTTCAGTGTTTATCAAATAAACACCTGCACGTTTATACGAGTCTCCCAAGACTCATGGTTCATTGGGATAAACCATCGGACCAAGTCCGATATACGACATGTACTGGTCTCAACGAATTTTACTAACCGACCCGTGTCAGCAAATCTTGATCAGGAACTTAATTTAAGGATATACAACTTATAGTGACACTTCACAATGTCAATTACAAACTATGTTGTAACTGCGCATTACGTTGTAAATCTTGAGGTCTTTATCTAATATATATACATATAACTAAACCAGATTTAGTTTCAATCTAATCAATCTAATCGAATTAGATCGAATATGTATATAACAGACAAGAGGTGCTACCATTAAAATTAGTAATATTATGGAAAAAGGTATTGCTCGTATTCATGAATCGAACATAAATATGATCGGGATTGGCGCTTGGAGCACCAACCCTAATAATTTCTCCCACTTGCTCGAGTGCCAATCCATGGTATCATATACACATCCCAATGTGTATCACATACTCATGGCCCTCAAGAACTCACCTAATGTTCAAGAGGTAGGTAATAACAAGTAAGCCCGCTATGACATATTGAGTTTGTCCAACAAACACAATCATTTTCCTTAGCAAGCATCATTCATATTTTTGTAGAAACTAAGTTCTACATCAATATGAATTAGATGTTATATCAACTTTGTGCTTCAGCTACTAAATTGTCTAAATATTTACGGATCAAATCCAAAATACTATGTAGACAACCGCAAACACAACACTAATAACAAACTTATAATCTACGAGGTCACTATATAACTTCATAAGTCAATACTTCATAAGTTGCAACTAATTCCACTCATACAGTAGAATCATCTGTGACACTCTCACTGCATATTTTCTGACTCTTTATGACGTAGACTGTCTGACGTCATAATTAGACTCAAAACTAATCTGACCCTAATGGTTGCAGATTTATTCTCCATTAATTATAAACTCATTCTTATATCTCAAAGATAATAAAGAATATGTTTCAAGACCCATCTTATGGTCCAGAGGATATCAAAATAACTCGTAACAATTACGATTAAATTAATATCTCTAATCGCACTCAATATAGTATTCAATATGCCATCATCATATGATGCATAAGATTAATTAGACATTCTAATCATTATCTCTTTCGAAAAAAGGAATCATCTTTTACGAAAGATGAATACTATACACAAGACACACACTAACTGTCAAACATTTATACTAACTGTCATACAGATAGTCTTGTTGCGTCCAGGAGTATCTCACAAGTTTCTTAGTTTTATATCTTTTATAAAACTTTATATCAAATATAATAAAGACCACTCCCACTGCTTTCATGGAGAAAACAAGACTGAGGTAAACCTTTTTACCTCATAAACATCTCATTATTATATTAATAATGATTATGTCATTATGATGTAAAATACTAGAAAGAAATTTGTACGCTCCCATTAACCCTTCTATCCCATATGTATTCTCTATGCTTGGATAAAATCAGACAATCTGACTGATATCAAAATTAGAGAACAAAAATTTCCAGAAAGCTCATTCGAGTCTACAATAGGCTCTATAAGCTAATATACTAAATTGTAATCTTAGCATAATACAAACTCCAGGGCCATTCTAAAATGAACTCTTCAAACTAAGAAATAACAATGGATCTCTTATTTGAAGAAACCATTCAGAACGCCACTTTGTATTCTTTAGCTAAAATGTACAATTTAATATCGACATTAACCAACAGATCTTAAATTATTCAATCAGTGCGACTAGTGAAAAGTTTCCTCATAATTTACAATAGATTACTGAGTATAACTTTTCTCACTGTCATACTATAAAGGTCAAACCTTTAATAAGCTCACTGTACTTTTGATGTGTAAACCATTTGCACATTTTATGAACGATTCATAATAAAAGCTCAATCAAGTTCCAAACTTGATCGTAGTAAGCTATGAACAATCTAAGATCTATGGTCTAATGCTAATTTCCGGATCGATATCAAATATCGCTCCCATTATAAGTTATAGGATAATTTTCTTCAATAACAAAACAACAGAACCATTAAGTATCAAATATTTTACAAATGATTTTGTTATCCTATTGAACTTATTTGGAAGTAATAAAAGGGTATTTTCATCTTATTAATTATATAGTTCCATTTATAGTTTATCACCATATTTGACTTCAATAAGTCAAGTCTTTTCTACAATAGTCAACATCAAATGTTACACACTAAGTAATAAAAAATTTTATTACTCGGGATCGTATAAAAGATATTCTATCAAATAGAATATATGATAAACTTCTACTCGTACCTCCAAGACGCAAGTAATATCAATTATATAACAATTATATACAAGATAGATTCAAATCTCAATATTTCAAGATTCGAATTTTCTACTTATACATATCATATATGTAACTGTAGAAACTAATAGAACCTAAATTAAAAGGATGAATTAGTGTTACTGGAGCATAACCCCAAGAGTATTGAAACTAATTCGATAACTCTCAATATCAAACGAATCAATCATATAAGATCCGATTTCTCCCACTAACCAATTCCATCAATATGGAATCGTGGAAGAATTATATTGATGTCAGAATTATATTCTTCGAATAACCTTAGAACAAATTGCCATTAATTAATATGTTTGATCATATCAAACATTTTTGAACAATTCAAAGACTCACGATGAATTTTAAAGATATAATTTTCAAAACTTCATATCGAATATTTTTGAACAAGTCAAAATATTCTATCTGCGTTTCATCAGAAACATGTAACTAAGTCACGACAGTTCATTAACTAAGTTACGAAGTAAAGAAAACTACCTTAAGTAATTTTCAATTCATTAATTACATACATCCAATGTATCAATTTAATAAATTTTCTGGTCTAATGACAATCATTGGTTAAATGAGATTTAGTCACTTTCCCGAATACAATATTCGTTAAATGAATAAGGATATGTGGAGTGATCTCATATCAGACCATCATTCACCATATGGAATAAGCATCCAATACTTAAGTGATAAAATCTCATAAATTAATGTTCTAAGTTATTTACTTAACCGAATATTTTTCTTAATGTTTATCTATTCGTTAACGACACTACTAGTCATTTTAAAATATGTAACAATTGTTTACAAAGAACCAGTAACTATCAAATAGTCGCAAGTTCTGATATCAAATATCGAAACAATCATTCAACTTTATTTTAAATGACTAGACGGGAGATCTGATATCCAATATCTACAATTTTCGTATTATGAAAATCAATATTTTCTATACACAACTATACACATCTTCTTTCTTTAGCATTATTATTTACTTTCAAATTATTTAAAATATTTGCAAATAATCGAAAAACAAATAGTGTCTAACATATGACCTTTGAATGTCACTAAAGTCAGAAACGTCATTATTAGATAAACAAATACCTGATGGGGGTTTTCTTAATGCCAGTGAAGAATCTCGAGACGTGAACCAATTCATGTCAATCTTTACTGCATAAGAAACTATTATGTCTAGAAGGATATATCAATATCTATTCTAATCTAGAACCTATTCTAGAAATATGCAACCATAATTGAAGTCGGAAAACATATATATAATATGCATGCAGTGGATAAAAGTTTAATTCTATCAAACAAATAGAATAAGGAACAACATGAGCGACAATTACATAATATTACACACCACATAAGTTAAGGATTTTTAACTTAGGAGTGTCTACCACTACTTAACGTAATACCGTAATCCCCAACGGAAATGAGAATTCAATAATTAAATTGAATTCCATAATGGGAAGTGGACCCCATGAATATATTTCAACTCACAACGTTGGCACGTTCTCGCCTACGTATATTCATTAGGTAGACAACTCATTGTCAATCACACTCACTGTGACTTCTGGTTCGGTCATGATCGTTCTCGTTATGACAGCTTTGGCACGTTCACAAGGAGGCGTATCAAGGTTAAACTTGTCAATGACAAACTCAAGTTACCGATGTAGTCCTGACAGCCTTGGCACGTTCAGAATTTCCATTTTCACTTGAATTTGTCTCTTATCATATAAGTTCTACCGGCGCAAATGAACTACCTTCAACTATAACTGCACAGCTTTGGCACGTTACAAGCCATAGCATCATGAAAATATTTACATCCGTATTGACAAGGCGGATGAAGAAACAAGTATTCCTAATACTAGTCACTTTCTTAAAATCTTATTTAAATCGGGGATTTTCCAACAAAAGATGCTTTAAATTTATTTAATCAATTAAATAACACATGCATGTATTTAGTAATGATTAAACAAACATTGATTTTAAAGGACTAATCATATTGGGTGTCTAGGATCAGACTCGCTCTGATACCATTTAAGAGGTCAAATTAGAGAGGCGCAGCGGAAGGAGCGCGGTTCCGGCGAAATCGTAGTTTAAAATTTTAAACTTACGAATAAATCATTCAATATCAAATATTAATAATTTATTCATATTTCACCTAAACATATTTATTCGATATCATATAAGGACATAAATAATTTAGAAACATCGCGAAACGTTTGCGAAAATGTTTTTCCATAAAATAGCATAAAACACGTTTCCGGCCAACCGACCGACCAATTCTCATGGGGACTGCCCAGGTCAGCCCCAAAAATATTTGAACAATTCGTGGGCTGTCCGAACAGTGCCCAGTTCACTGTTTGGACAGTCGTTACCCGATAACGCCGTTTTTCACCGTTTTCGCGTATTACTACTCCGAAATAATTTCCGATAAATATTTTTCTTGAGCAATTAAAATAAACTAATTTATTCTAATTACTAAATTAATAAAAACTGAATTTTTTATCTGAAAAATCAGATTTATCATTAATTGCTATGAGACCCCAAAGTTTTGCAATTTAATCATTTTGGTCCTTAAATATTTAAATACATATTTAATTGATTCCAAATCAATCCCAAAATAATTTTTACAATTTGCAACTCAAATCCAGAAAATTTCCAGAATTTCCGAAAATGCCCAGGAATTTCCAGAATTTACGAAAAAAGCCCAAAACTTTTATTAATTACAATTTGGCCCAATTTGATCAAAACCAATCAAGATCAAATCCAATCAATACCAAATTTGACATACATCAAATATACATTAAATTATATCATATATATGAAAAGCCCCAAAATTTGAGTGGGTTAAGAACCCTAATTTCACAAATTACTCAAATTAGACAATTTACATTAAATTGACAAAATTCAACACTTTAATCATCCAATTACCAAACCAATCAAGTCTCACCATCATGAAATTAATCAAGAATAATTCTAGGCTAATTATGAATGGCTAATTAACTCTAGAATGGTAACTTTAATTTTCTAATTAATTTATTAAGCTTAATTACAATAATAAGTAAATAAATTAATCATACATGCTTAACACCTTCAAACAAGTTTCCAACAAATTTAATCACAAACTAAAAGAGTAGAGACATCAACTTAGCAACACAAATTGAAGCTAAGATTAATTGAAATAATTTTCATGTTGAAAGAAGTTGAGGAATACTTACCAATTTTCAAAAAATGCTTAAGTTTCCTTTTGTTTTTCCCTTCAAAAATGCTCTTAACTCCTTTTGTAATTTTTAAACTTGTTTTTGCTCACTGGAAAGCAACAGAACCACAAACCAATTTGTATCCCTTTAATTGTTCATAATGGACGAAAAACATAAAACAAAAATAATAACATTTTATTTCAATTTGTTTAATTTTCATTAGTCCACCTTATATTTACTTTAATAAAGCAAATCAAAAAGTGTTCCAATGGAATAAGGCCATTTTCCAACTTTAATAAAGCAAATCATTATTAAGATATTTATTTTATTAATTAAATAATTATTTAACAATTAAATAATTAAATAATTAAAAACAAATATCTCAAATATATGTATTATATTTACATTAAATATCTCAAATACATATATTAATGATATATGCCAAATATCACAAATTGATATTTAATTAATGTGTATTTAATAAAATCAAGTATTAATACAAATACACATTAATTCGGAAATGACCGTTAGGTCCCGATTGCATGTATTTTTCGTTTAACCGTTAAACGAGTTATAAATAATCAATATTATTCATAACAGTTGCCCCAGTGCTCTACGAGTATATTTCATTAGTGAGACTCTCTAGATTCAGATATCCATCACGAAATCCAATTTCGTATCCATAATTCACCCACCCGTAAATTATGACGACCACGGATAAACTCATTGAATCACACAGGTCGAGGTAACTGAATACGTATAATCCCTCCGTCACAGGTATCCGGATTATCCCAGATATTGATATAAACGTCAAATCTCTATAGGAATAATACTGCCGACGTATCTATTAGCAATCTCTAAATAACATTCAGAACTCACTTCCGAAGTATATTATGGACATAGATTTAACAGATTGGTAATCACAAATGGACTACATATGCTGTGTACACAGAACTGACGGATCATTTCTTGATACTCACAGGATATCATGAGCATGAGTCCACACCCAACAAACAGGCAGAGGTCTAATCTAAATAGATCGGTGACGTGACTGCCATCTAAGTGTGGAGGATAGCTCATATATCCACTGTAGTATCTCAAGTCGAATGACCACTATGCTCGCTCAACTCGAGAAGATTCTTATTGACATTGGTGTACCATCTATTAGGAAATATTCACTGAGTCATTCAATATTTATCAATAGACACCTACATGTCTATACGAGTCTCCCAAGACTCATGGTTCATTGGGATAAACCATCGGACCAAGTCCGATATACGACATGTACTGGTCTCAACGGATTTTACTAACCGACCTGTGTCAGCAAATCTTGACCAGGAACTTAATTTAAGAATATACAACTTATAGTGACACTTCCCAATGTCAATTACAAACTATGTTGTAACTGCGCACGACGTTGTAAATCCTAAGGTATTTATCTAATATATATACATATCACTAAACCATATTTAGTTTCAATCTAATCAATTTAATCGAAATTAGGTCGAATACGTATATAACAGACAAGAGGTGCTACCATTAAAATTAGTAATATTATGGAAAAAAGATATTGCTCGTATTCATGAATCGAACATAAATACGATCGGGATTGGCACTTGGAGCACCAACCCTAATAGTAAATTCCTAATTGGATTAGGAGTAGTTCCGTTAGCAGCTGAGCCCGTACCTTTGTATTGTAACAATAATGGGGCTATCGCACATGCTAAGGAACCACTATCTCATCATCGATCCAAGCTTGTACTTCGACATTTTCATCTGATTCGTGAGATAATACATCGTGGCGATGTGAAGATCGAGAAGATCACATCATATGATAACATTACAGATCCGCTGACGA
Organism: Zanthoxylum bungeanum; assembly: GCA_019454045.1. Taxonomy (NCBI): domain Eukaryota; kingdom Viridiplantae; phylum Streptophyta; class Magnoliopsida; order Sapindales; family Rutaceae; genus Zanthoxylum; species Zanthoxylum bungeanum. Next base: position 24,790 of record SKCR01027571.1, on the reverse strand, counting down.
ATGTTATATCTCAGTAAAAGTTTGAGCGACATGTACATAGTTCAGATGTTAGTTACTTGAGTGATTGGCTATAGGCCAAGTGGGAGATTGTTGGACAGTTATGACCCATAGCATCACTATTTGTAAATAATATTATGTTTTTGTACAAATTAACTATATGACAAAAGGAAATTGATATTTTATCATTATTGTAATTGGATTACTTGGATATATATTAATGATAAAAGTCCATATGATTAAATCGGATTAATAAGATATGAGACAATATTAATCCACGAATGGTTTAATCATTAAATATCCCTAGTCGAAGTATTATCGAGATTGGACATTGATAATACGGAATAGACTAGTATTACATTTGTGCCCGTTATGGAAGCCTAACAACATAGTTCTCATATATTTAGGTATTTGATACTTAAGCAAGTGTAATAAGAGGTTCTGTTAGCCGTTATACGGGAACAGTTCACTCTGGATAGACCCACATGGAATCTCATTGGTAGTATGACTATGTGTCTATGGGAATCCGAATCAGGGTAGGTGTATGTGATCTTTAACCTGAGACTTACGTCGCTATTACTTGCGACAATCAGTTTACTTTGGTATTGGTCGTCTGGAGCTTTAACAGGTTCTGTGTACGCCTGTATTGGGTTTACTGAGAATCGTAGAGTATGGATGTGATGTCAAGATGGGAATATCACTTCAGTAATATGAAGATGATGGTCACACAGGATACATAACTAGTTCTCATAAAAGATGCAGTTATCTGGATAGTATGACTAAGTCATGACTTCCCGATTACAGAGATTAGTTACTCGGGATCCGATATATGCTTCGTACAGGGCAGACACAGAGCCAGCCCTAGGCCTAGCATGTGACATCCGATACTGGATTGTATTACGCATTACATTATATTAGTATTACTATGCCTGATACAGATGATATTCCTCGGTGAATATTTCTGGAGAATTGGGTAGGCACGGTGCTTTGCTAGAAGCCAACAATGTCTTGTAAATCGGTGAGAACATGATACGGGGTACGCATATGTTCAGATAGTTCGATAATTGTATTTACTGCCAACATATCCAAGAATCTCTTGGGTCACTTCCCAAAGATTCACCAATGATATTTGACTCATTTAGAATTAATTTGGGATTAATTATGAGAGAGAAAATTAATCTGGAATTAATTGCGGCAAGAATTAATCTGGGATTAAATTCGTATATAAGAGAGAACGCGATTAATTTAGAATTAATCGATAAAATAAATTTAATAATTAAATTGGATTTTTCTATTTAATTTATTTATTTGGGGCTAAAATAATATATCAGATATATTACATGAAATCAGATTTCAATACGAAATTAAAATTGGATTTTAATTTATGCGGACGAATTAATTTAGAATTAATTCATAAGCGACTATCGTAATAATTTTGCGAGGCATCATTATTTAATTAAATTGGATTTAATTATGTAGCGACGGTAAATTCGTTTAATCGGAATTAAACGAACCCGGGTCCAAGTCTAGTTGTGTGTTGAGGAAGCCAACACAAATTTTGAATTTAAATGTGGTGGGACCACATGACTTACATCAATGGTCAATAATTGATGGAAGTAGTTGGCTGAAATTAAATGCTTTCTTTAACACACAACAACCAAGTTTTTGAAACTAACTATTCACTCTCTATTCTTCTCTCCAATGGCCGATTCGTTCTCTTTTGGTAGTGAAATTTTTCTTCAAAATTTCAACTAAGCTAGCACTTGGAGGGTCAAATGAGGTGATAGAGAAACTCATCCAAGACTAAACAACAAGCTTGGAGCTTCATCCAAATTGGAAAATATCGAATTTTTCTCCAAATCAATGTAAGTGATTCCGCCACTTTTCTTGATTTTTCACACATAATAATCATGTTTAGGATATTGTGGCCTATCTTAGAGACTAACAATTTATTAACTGACCCGTGTTAGTAAATCTTGACCATGAACTTTATTTAAGGATATACAACTTATAGTGACGCTTCCCAATGTCAATTACAAACTACGTTGTAACTGCGCACTACATTGTAAATCCCAGGGTCTTTGTCTAATATACACGTATAACTAAATCAGATTTAGTTTCAATCTAATCATAATTAGATATCTAATCATAATTAGATCAAATATGTATATAAAAGACAAGAGGTGCTACCATTAAATAAGTAATATTATGGAAAAAGACATTGTTCGTATTCATGAATCGGACATAAATACAATCTGGATTGGCACTCCGAGCACTAACTCTAACAAAATTAAGCCCAAAATCAATCAAGGCAGCTCATGCATGTCCAAAACTCATTTCATTCTTGCCTTAGACATAATAAAGCCTTCATATAAAGTGTCATGTATGGACCAAATTCTAGAACCCAAAGAATCTTCCAAATCCATCAAAAAAGCCAAATACACAAATCTGACCAAGCCATGCAGTCAGCCACAACTTCAAGTTAACTTGACACAACTAATAGAGCTCATTTTGGATCACATCACCATATATGACGATAGCAGCAGCAGTCATACCATGAAAAGTCTTTTACATTCCTAGAATATATGCATGTTAGATCATTCATGACTATCGTGTTGTCTTTAATCAAAGGACCACATATACTATTCAACTCGTGAAGAACACCTATCGACAGCTGGATGATATGTCTATTAGGTGTCTTACATGAGTATGTCCAATATCGAGTCTCATATTGAATACCCATGTGATCTATATGAACTTTACACAAGTTCATGGCCAGCTAAGATTAGCCACACGACTAACCATACATATACCACATATAAGTCCAACCGCTTATCAATCGACCCATGTCGATAAACATATAACTGTGAACGCTTTTGAGAATATATTGAATAATAACATTTCCTAACACTTTGTTGCTGCCCATTACAAATATGACACTGTGATAAATATTATCGGGTCTTTATTTCATATAAGGTTTTAACGATTACGAGAATTCTATCATATAAAATACTAATACCATTAGTCTGATATAAACTTCTTTAGATATACAATGTATGAAAAAGACAAGAATGGTACCATGTATCTATATTATAATGATATAAGGAAAATATTTATGTATGAATTCAAACTATTCATGGATTGCGTTCAAGATGGCATTCATATCATAATCCAACCATTTTCTCTTTCTTGGGAGTTGATATTATAAAAATTAAAATTAAAATTAAAATTAGGACCTATTTGATATGAATGAATAAACTATGTTTTTACTTGATAAACCAATAAAGAACGGGGAAACAATTATTTATTATTAAATTATTGTGTAGCAGCAGATCACGGTTTCAACGCCATATCTCTGTGTCCGGAGTCTCTTCAATCAAGCTCTGAACAAAAGCTTTCTTCAGCAAACAAAAACACAGAAAATTATAGAAGCTTCCGGCAAAAAAAAAAAAAAAAAAAAAAAAAAGACAGAGAATTCATCAAGTGAGAAGAATATGTCGTGGCAAGCTTACGTCGATGATCATCTGATGTGCGAAATTGAGGGTAACCATCTCTCAGCTGCCGCTATCATCGGCCAGGACGGCAGCGTTTGGGCCCAGAGCGCTAACTTTCCTCAGGTTTTTTACTTCTTTCATTACCAAATCTAGTTGCAAAACTATATGCTTTGATGGGTTTGCTTTATTTAATATTATATTGTTTGTGACTGATTCTGATTTAAATTTTCTGTTCAGTTGATCTGTTTTTTCTTGGTTACTTTGTTCAAGTAGAGTGTTTTGAACTATGATCTGTTTGGATTATTGATTTATTAGCAGTCCTAGGGCTAATAAAGTTGATTTGGGATTTGGGTTCCTGCTTGATTTGATTGGCTACATTTGTTCCTTGAGGTCCACTTGGAATGAATCAATTAGAATGGCTCTTGTTTGATGACAGTGAAGTGAGTGATGCATGTCTGTTTGTGTGTGATTTGACTAGCTCGATTTGTGCTGAATATGGTCCAGCAGATAAATATTTTTGTGGGTAATGCGTGAAGGCTGCAAAAACAATAAATTAATTGATCTATTGACAATGATCATAGATATTGCTTAGAAAGATGTAGCTTTAATTCTTTATTTGCTTCCGTAAATGAAGTGAGAACTAAGAGAAAAATTATTCCAAACTAATAGGGAAAAGCCTCATTTTTTGGAGGTCAGTTTCTTTACTTCTTGCTTCCTTTCAAAACATAAGTAACTGCATGAATACAAATAGGACCACTGTGATTCATATGCTTTCTAGTCACAGTGATCTGCCTTTTTCTGCATATCTTAGATTTAAATTTTATAGCTATCTTTTCTTCTGTAAACGGGCAAAAGACGCCTAATCTTAGCATGTTTTTCATTTTCATATCAAACCATGCTCATTGCTTTTGTTTAGTTCAAGCCTGAGGAAATTACTGCTATCATGAATGACTTCAATGAACCTGGAACACTTGCACCAACTGGACTGTATCTTGGTGGCACAAAATATATGGTGATCCAGGGCGAGCCAGGAGCTGTCATTCGAGGGAAGAAGGTATACTATTATCTGATATGGTTTGGACTTTGTTCATTATGTTACTAAAAGCCTTTGTGTGTCTTCTTCGTGATTTTACTTGATTAATTGCCTTCATGTTTGAAGCTTCATTAGAACGTGCAATCTTTCAGAAAAAAAGGCTGGGGCAGAAATGATCCCGCTTTTTTCCAATCATGCATTTATTAATTGAAGCATTAAGCAGTTTCCATTTGGCTTCATTATATTGCTTATTTTTGGATCTGATTCACTTCAATTTCAGGGACCTGGAGGTGTTACTGTCAAGAAGACGAATCTCGCCTTACTCATCGGTATCTATGATGAACCAATGACCCCTGGGCAGTGCAACATGATTGTCGAAAGGCTCGGTGATTATCTCATTGAACAGGGTCTTTAGGTGGTTTGTATTTCTTCTTATTTGTTTCATTTCTTCCTGGCTTCCGTAAAAGCTCGCAGCTGTTGAACTTCGGTGTGATAATATTTCAATATTCAAAGTCATGAGAACTGTTTGTGGAAAGGAAAAGGTTTGGTGCCTCTGGAAGTGATTGATATAAATCTACATGTAGTATTGTTATGATTGTTGGCAGGGTACTTTATCTATCAATATTACAGTGGAACATATCTAATGGATGCGTTAATTTGATTGTGATGAAATTTCTAAGATTCTTGTTTTCTCAATGTATTTTGCATGGCTGTTGAAACTTATTTTTCCCTTGGAAGTTCTAAGGATTGCTCCAATTTTGTTTTAAGACTAAATGGCTCGCATTTCTACCTTTTGATCAACGTAGGCTTTAGCTTCAGATACTAGAGTTCTTATCAAGTTTTGGTTTTTTAGGCACAAATGTTTTTTTTATCTATTGTCGGCCAATCTATAAACTAAAATGTTAGAACTTTGACACGCGTCGCAAGATCAACTGCTAATTGGAAAAGGACACGTGAATTCTGCAAAGTCACTTACCATTGTTCTTCTTCCCTGAAAGTCTGAACCAGTGAACCATTTTGCGTGAAGTCTCATATGTTCAGCCTGGAACTACCTCTTTAGGGAGGCCATTTATTTATACATAGCGAGTAGAATTAGAATTAGTAACTTAATGTGGTCCAATCCAATTACTCTTTATATGCTCGTAATTCATTAATTCCTATCTGGATTAATATATATACTCTGCACGCAAAACTTTTCATACTTTAGTGTCAGTTTAAAAATGTAATGCTTCAGCTTATATGTGAAATAAGAGTAACAGTACTTTAATCTCAAACTGTTATGCCATTCTCAGTGCCTCATTTCTTGTAAAATATTGTATCTTGTTCTATCATGTGTGCATAATATTCAAAAAAAAAAAAAAAAAAAATCGCTTCCATGATACAATTATGGTTCCAAATATTAAAGAACCGAAACCTATCCGAAAAAATTCGATTCTAAACTAGTAGAAATCATAACTATCCTAAAATAATCGATTCTGAAATGAATTTTCAGTTCAATTTCAAGTGATTCCAATATATTTGAACTGTTGCTCACCCATAGTGTGCACATGAGATGCATCACATGTAGAGGGTGAGAATAATGCAGATGATCACGGTCATTTCATATCACATATCAAAAAATATTGCTTGAGATATTTTATGTTTCCTCTACTTTGGACTTAGTCCACTTACTATCTATTTTAAAATTTGTTGAATTCATTTTAACTTCTGTTTATACCCCTTTAATTTATAATTTGAATTCCTGCATTACCAACCTTCTATACTATAAAGAAGGGGTGATGATAACATGGTAGACATATTGAATATGAAAATAATTTATATTGAAATGAGACACTTTCAGTTTGGTGAGCTGTACCAAACTGCCAAATTCCATGAAAGAATGAGTTTTAGTAGATCCGGTCAACGGTTTGGTTTGGTTCTGGTCGGTTTCCGGTTCCATAAGATTGTGGAACCGGGAACCGAAACTGAACCGGACGGTTCTGGTTCGATTTGTTTTTTTTTTCTTAAAAAAAAATTAATAATGATTTTTTTAAAAAAATAAAAAAGAGATTAAAAAATTTATTTAATAATATTAATTTGAATTTAGATTACATTAAATTGAAAATAAAATTAAAGAGTTTGAACTTAAATTTTTACAAACTTAAGTTGCATAAGTATTCTCTAGAGGTGAGAGGAATCAAAGCTCATGTAGTTCCATTATATTTTTAAGATAGTTCCTCATTACGATTATTCAAACTCATCAATCATCATCATTATCAGTGCATGTTGATCATTCAGCTCCCGCTCAGCTTGCACTTGCATATATATGCATTGTCGATCAAGTTTTCAAAATCATCGAGAGCATCTTCTTGTTGCCTCAGATCAGCTCGGGACCAATCATCCACACATATTGTTGCTTTTATAGTGCTTGAATGTAATGAAGACCGTTTCGCTTCCAAAATATTGCCTCCTAAGCTAAAGGTTTGTTCAACCGCAACGGTGGAAACTGGTGTTACTAGCACCCTTTAGCAATAATTGATAAAACAAGATAGACATTTTGATGTCGGTTCCACCATTCAAGTACTTGAAAATTTTTACGCACTAAATTTTCAGTTGAAAACTCGAAATTGGTAGATAAATAATTTTATAATTCCGGGTTGTTAGTCATGTTATCCGTATATTTTTTATTTCGTTGTTGTAGTAACCAACGATCACCTATGCTAAGTCTTGAACTAACTACGGGTTCACTACTAGATTGTCCTAATGATTGCAAGTTATATCGACCAACATAATCATTAAATAAATCTATTAAATCAATTTTTTTTATCTATTATTTTTGTAATATTAATTTCATCAGATATTCCTAAATATGTATAGTAAGTTTGTAAGACACTATTCAAACCTTCTATTTTAACTCTAGGATCAAAAATTGTGGCAATAAGATCAAGCAATGAAATGTCTTTAAAATAAATCAATTATTTTCTCTTCATAACAATAATAGGTTCAATTAAAATAATATCATTAGGATCAGAAGTTTCGGCATACTCATATAAAATACCAACAATATTCAAATTTTCAACAATAAATAAATTTATTGTAGGATAATAAACTCCGCTAAAAATATTTATAGCATCATTAAAAACTTTTAAAAGTTCTAAATTTTTTTCACAAATATCTCATTGACTAGGAAAAAGTGTGATATGTTAAACATGTTGGGAAAAAAACTACATAATATATCTTTGTATTGGAAAACTTGACTTAAAAGAAAATAAGTTGAATTCCAACGTGTTGGAACATCTCATGAAAATTTTACCGCTTTAACACCATTTAATTTACAAAACTTGGCTCATTCTCTCATAACTTGAGAATATAACCAAATACAATTAAGTACAATCTTAATAGGATCAATGTAAGGTGCTAAAAAAGTCAGATCGTCTTGATCACATAAATTAAAGACATGGCATGTGCAACGAACATGAAAAAATTGACCCCACAAATTTGGTTGGCATATTTCTTTTAAATGTCTAATTGATGCAGTATTTGCAGATGCATTGTCAAAACCAATTGTTAAAATTTTACCAAATAAACTAAATTCATCAAAGATTACTTTAATCATTCTATAAATATTTTGTACTGTATGTTGCTCATCAAAAACTCTAAATGCAATAAGTCATTTTTGCATGTTCCATGATGCATCAATCCAATGACAAGTCACACCCATGTATGAGTGTGTTTGCCAATAGTCACTCCAAATATCAGAATAAATAGAAAGATGACCTTTAATATCTTTAAATATTTCATTTAAAATAATTTTACCATCTTTATAAAATTTAAAATTTTGATGTTTTGTTGTATTTATAGTCATTTTACAGGCAGCAAGATTTAAAATATTTCGAACATAATTAGTAAAAGTAATATTTTCGCCAAAACTTAAAGAAAGATGTGTCATACAAGTAAATTTAGCAAATTCTTCTCTATTTTTAGCATTAAAATATTTAAATAAATCTAAAGAACTCGTACCTCTACTAGATGATACGTACCTGCCCATTTGAGTTTGCATTGTATCAAGTCCAATTTCAGCAACAAGATGTCTATCCAAGTGCTTGTTTATATTGCCATAGCCACAAGTAAATTGGTAAGATACATCACAATAGTTAGATACTGCGCTTGGACCTTCATTTTGAGTCTCGACTATATTAAAATGAAATTTGAAAATATCGGAGGATCGAGACTTAACTTCTCTTCTCCATGTACCGATATTAGAGCCGCTCTCTTGGGTTGGCACATTGGACATGATGTTCTTAGATGAGCTTGTCATTTTTTGTTAAAGAAATATTGAAGAATAAGAGAATTGAGAATAAGAAATTGTAGATGAGAGAATTGAGAATGAGAGAATTAAAGAAGTTGAGAGAATTGAGAATTTGTGTGTTGAAAAAAATGAAGAATGACCCATATTTATATATTTTGGAATATTTTTGTAATACCTAAAATGCCCATAAGACTAGCCGTTTTATTAATGTTATTAAGGATAATTTAGTAATTATTTTTTATAAAAATAAAAAATAAAACTTTTTTTTTATTTTGGGAGCCCAACGGTTCCGGTGCGAACCGTTGGAACCATCCGGTTTCGTTCGGTTCGGCAATGGGCTAACTCTAACCGAATCGGAAAAAATCGATTTCGGTTCCAGTTCCTCAATCAGAACCAGCCGGTTCCAACCGGTTCGGTTCCGGTTCCGCAATCGGAATCGGCCGATTCCAATCGATTTTATGTTTCGGTTCCGCAATCGGAACCGGCTAGTTTCAACCGATTCGATTTTGATTTCGATTCCGAACCGGAACCGTGGCCGGATCTAAGTATTAGGTCCAATCTTTCTCATACCCCTTGATGTCCTGTACAAAATGAAGAGTACTCTTACAGTGTCAAAATCTTCGCAAATTCTTCAATGTCAAAAGAATTGATAGCAAAGTCATTAAAAAGAAACTTGGTATGCAAGCAAAGGCTTTATTTTGTGCAGGACATCATAAATTCTTCGGAAGAGTACTTTTCACCTGTGTCAAAATATTCACAGATTCTTCAGTGTCAAAAGAATTGAATGCAAAGTCATTAAAAAGAAACTCTGCATGTATGTGACGACTTCATTTTACGTAGGACATCAAGGGATTAGGAGAAAGACCGGATGTGGAGTTTCACTAACACTAAATCTCTTAGGAAATTTGACATCTCACCATATTATAAGATATTATTTGATAGAAAGTATAAGTATTAAACTGAGAGTATAAATTATAATTTATAAACTCACCACACGTTACATAAGTGTTTCACTTCAACAAAAATTGTTTTCAAATTCAACATCCCCTCTGCCACGTTATTCTTCGTATCTCCTTTTATAGAGTATGAGGTTGGTAATGCAGGAATTCAAATTAAAAATCAAAGGAATGGAAACATAAATTTAAATAAATTAAACTACAAATGTAAATAAAATAAGATAGAGAAATTCAAAATATCTTGAACCATATTGTTTGGAATATGATATGGGATAATCGTAATTATCCGCATCATTCTCACCCTCCACAAAGAACATACATCTCTCGTGTGACATGTACATCACATGTACAATTCATAAACCCATATGCACTCACACTGTAGGCAAACCCGCTCTGATACTGAATTGATGCATGAGTAACAAGGAGTGGTTGAATAGGAGTCTCACCTATACTGTGATAAAGGCTTGTCGTCTCACTTATTTTGTGATAAGGTTTGGCGTCTCACCAAGATGAATTTAAGTGTCGCACTTTAAAAAAAAAAAAAAATTGATTTCTTCTTTGGGAAAACAACGGACATGGAGTTTTGAATTTGATGAAAGTTAAAGTGAAGCTCTGCATGTTTTCAAAGAAAGAACATGATTGGAGAATATTAAATTACATTTTTATTAATTTGATGGAAACTATTTGTAATTTTGTGACATAAAAGTCAAGAATTAGGATTATAAATTCATGATGATTTCCCTGAGTATTCTTTTGTTGAATGTCTTTGGTAAATATTGTGTATTATTTTAAAATATTACTCATCTCACATTAGAAAAGAACAAGTCTTACAAGTCTTTATTTATAAATCATCTTATAGAGGAGTAAATCTTTGGTGCAACAGTGGTATGGATGATGTGGTATCACCAACCAATTAAAAAATAACATGTTTAATTTTCTTCATATTTTTTAGTTGTTTTTTGACTTTTTAGCACGCGTGGCAAAGTTCGAGATCCTATAAATGAGCATTCATGTCCAATAACTCACACACAGGGACCCCCCATCCTCAGGATTGGCTCGTTATTAATAGACTTAACTTTTTTATTTTAAATTAATGTAAGAGTTTGATTTTGTACCAAATTATATTTAAAAAAATAAAATCCTTTGATTTGAATTGTTTAAAATAGATTTCATGTATGATTGGAATTTAAAAATACTAATCCTTACTAAATAAGGTTAAAGCAAATGGGTTGTATATATATAAATATACACAACAAATTAAGAGCTCACTCGTTCTTTCTTTTGTGTTCTAAAACTATCATATATACTCGGTAGTACAACCTTGCAATAGTGCAATTGTATCGCATTCCTTAGTCCTTCTTGTATTGGGACATTATCCCACGAAGAGCAGAATTTGATCTTAAGGATAAAGTTTTATCCACGCCTTGGCGTTGTTTGCTGTCTTTCAGTTCTTGATCACGGATTTCGATTTCTAACTTGGTACTCACTGCTCTTATTCGTGATCGTGATTCTTGTGTACTGGTTCTTGGAGAATTGATGTCTCATTGCTATTTGCTGCTGTTTTTGCTTCACTTGTCGCTATAATTTTGCAGTTCTTTTGTATCACTCAATATTGTCTCATACAATCTTAAGACCAAATTTGAGTGATATCTCTACTACATCCTCATCGTCTGCCTCATTAGTGATCACTTCAAGCGCTGGCGAGAGAATATCTATGGCATTCTCAATGTACATGACATTTCTCCCACTTTTAAGCATTGCCATCAACAGCTGGATGCGTCAATTATGACAAGAAGTTTGAGGCTTGGTATGCAAGCAATAAAAATTATAGGTATACCATTATTAACACTTTATCATATTCTTTTTATGATGTCTATTATCCTTATAAAGTGCTACAGAAATATGAGATCTTTTTAATAAAAAATATATGGTAGAAAATGATGGTACCTAATAATATTTCATTAGAGATTTCTTGCACTATAGGATGGTAGATGATAAATCAATGTGTAAATAATTTCATGATTATCACAAATTCTAAGGAAAATATTGTTGGCATATATGTTTTAGAACTTCATGTAATGCAAACAGAATTATTTGATATAAAATAAAAGATACACCGTTCATTTATCAATTATTTTTTATTTGAATAAAAAATTGTAAATTATCCTATTTACCCTTAATTACTTATATGCCTTCAGACATAGTGTATAAGTGTCATACAAAAGAGGATTTAAGTCTGAAGTTGGTAATCTAAAATAGTCCATAGAGAATGAACAAAGCGAGTACTTTGTTTGTGGTTTATCTATATCCGCGGTCCATTCTATAATTGTATGGCGACCTTGATCCGGGATCGTCTATGTGGTGACATGAGAATGAAGTCACCTTATATGATATGATCAGACTCAGATAGAAATGAATTTCTTATAATATCCATTAAATAAAGAAATTCATTTCTATCTATTATATGATCATATATGGATTGATATGAATCCTGAGTGTACTACAAACTCCTGCATGACAGGCCATGTACTTTGATTTACAAATGTGAGGTTGGTGTAGAAATCATGACAAATAACTATGTACTTTGAGGACATGGTTTGGTGTGTAGTTGTGGACGGTTTACATAGATATAGAGAAGTATATTCCTTAAGGGTTGATTAGATACTTGAATGATTAGAGCACTCAAGTCTTTCTATTACGAATAGAAAGATTAAACTTCATAATGGTTATGAATAAATCGTCCATTAGAGAATAAATAGTATTTAAGGTAAAAATAATTAGAGGAGTATAACAGATATTTTGACATGGCTCTAATTATGGGATACTCATAAAGGGTCAATCCGTATGTAATGATTATATCGATGGACATCGACGTAGTTTGGCTTATATAATATATCTATAGTGAGGGAGTGCAATTTTAGGTTTTTAGTGGAATAACCTAAAGTTAATAATTCAGAATATTTAATTAAAGAGTTTAATTAATATTTTGGGATTATTGGAGCTCGGAACTATGGTCCTCGTGCTACCTCGATATACTATAGCAAATCATATCATAATTGGATAATCTAATTATGAACTCACATGCATAATAATAGATTTTGTTAAAATTATTAATGTGATTAATAATTGAAGTCACGCTTGAAAACTATATTAAATAAGTTTAATATAAAATTTCCATTATTTAATGATTATGAGATAATCATATACATTTATATTTATATTTTATAAATATTAAATTATATGATAATTTAATTATTATTTTGTATTAAAATGAGTATTAATATTTGATATCAATACACATTATTTCAAAATGAAGACACATTTAACCATGAATTTGGTTGTTATAAAATTTGAAAAGTTTAGCAAAAGTGCCCAAGGATTTAGAGATATAATGATAATTTCAATTATAATTATGTTAACCAAAACCCTAGCATATAAAAGAAAAAGTTGTTTTGCTTTGTGAATTAATTTTTTCTTTTTACAGCCACTTTTTTCTTCTCTTTTCTCTCAAGTATTGAAAGAAAAAAATAAAAAGAGGAACAAATTTTGTGAATGACTTTTAATCTCTAAATTATTTAGGCAATAATTTTGTGAGCATAGCCCACTTTATCTTTAGTTGGTAACGAGTCATAGCTTAAAAGATCATTTGGTGTTGAAATTTTTTTTTTATTCTTCATTTCCATAGCACTTACCACTTTTAAAAGTCAATTGTGAGTTGCTTTGTGGTAATTTTGCCCAGAAAATTTGGGAACATAAATATGTGTTTTGTGGACGTTTTGGGGCTATTTTGGAGTAATTATATTGTCCAAAACAGTGGCAGAAAAATCAGCAAATAGCCAACATAAAACAGCGAGCTGTGCGCGAGTTAATGGAGTTTTTGGTATGTAAAACATTCCAGTTTTTGGGCTGCTATTCTGAAGCTGTTCGTGGCTGGAAAAATCATTAAAAATAGAATCGAAATAAGTTAAAATGGGCTAGATAGTCTCGACTAAGAAGGGGAAATGCATAAAAAAAATTCAAGGTCGATCCTAGTGCCTAACACACTTCTGCCGCACGGGAAATCGTTTCCAATAATTAGCATCAAGAGCGAGGTTGAAAAGTGTTCTTAAGCCTTCTCATTTTAATTAAAAGTTTCTGTTTTTATTAATTTATATGTGATATAAATTATTTTATGTATGTTGTGATGAGTAAGCACATCTTATGTCTATGTGATGAATATATATTTTTTTGGGTTCATGTAATGACTATATTACATTGATGGTAAATTTTTCCGCCTATTATTTTATGTTATTTTGCTTTTGGGAATGTAAGGCCATAAGACCTATTTTTACAAGTGTTGTAAATATTTTTCTTTGTAAAATTTTTTAGTTGTATCAATTTTATGTAATTGAGGATCCGATGTCGCCAACGAATTTACACCATTCCATGGAGCAAGTTTTGAAGAGCAAATGATGCCTTGATAAATCTTTTACTAATTAGATTAGTATAGGAAAAATAATAGCCCGATCAATGTAATTTTATTTTTATTTTATATGTATGTTTAATTCGAAATGTTTGAATAACATGTCATATAGCTTAGGGTGCCTACTGATGAGTGGTAAATGTATAACTATTTCCCACTCATTTGAACTAATATTTTGTATAGTTTCTTGAGTTTTGTGAATGTTTTGATGTGGTTTGTGTTATTTTGTAGATAAATAAAGTTTCAGGACTCTCTGGAGGTGATTTGGGACCAAGACAGTGAAAAACGGACAAAATGGATAAAACTGTCATTTGGGCGTCGCGACTGCTAATGTGCGCCGGTATATGCTAATGTGCGCCAAACCATGCTAAAATACACAAGGACACGTGTCACAATCAGAGAAGTTTACTATCATACGCCCTTGCTAACGTGCGCTTGCCACGTGTCAATATCTCAACAATTCTGCTAACGTGAGTCGTGCCACGTGTCACCATCATATGCTGCCGACACTCATCATTGAAGACACCTCATTACTGATGTCAGCATGACGTCCGCGTTGTGATACAAGAAGAAATTTCCGTGTCGCGACAGAAGCCAATAATTTGGAGCCTGCCACGTGTCATCTGATCTGCATTCCCCGCCGCATCTTCCGTCGCATTTCACGGCGCTTCGCGACGAGCCAAGCCCATAGAACCCTATAAATTCATCTCGATTTTCTGATTTCAGATGTACCTTCCTCTCTGTAATTCTTTGAGAATAATAAGGAGTTTGTATCTAGTTTGTTTAAATTTTAGTTTTGTAATTAATTTTATTTACTTTTTGTAATAGTAATTTGCTTTTTTTACTTTTTCAGTTTTTACTATTCAACAATGAGGAGGTAACTTCCCCCTACTAGGGTAAAAGATAAAACTTTTATTATTTCTATTTAGATTAATCTCCCTTAATTATAATATAATAACTATTTAAAACCTGACTTAATGAGGATACCTATATTGGCCGGTTGGTAATTAATCATAAACTAGTTTTAACCTGATTAAGCAAGGATACCGCCTGGTTGGTCGGTTGGTAATTAATTATTAATTTCACTTAATCAGGCTACCGCCTATATGGCTGGTTGGTAACATCACACAAGTTAATATATTATATTAAGAGAGATATCTAAAATAGTAGTGATAAAAATGGATCCTTTAACCCTAGTATTTTTTTTATTGTACTTTTACCTTTTTAGTTTCCAGCATTTACTTTCCAGCATTTTACTTTATGTCTTTTATTTTTAAGCTTTTAATATTTGTAAAAATGTGTCGTAGCTAAGCCCGTTATCTGGGGTTGTGATGAAATCCAATATCACCGGTTTATAAGGGGTTGTTTTATAGTTTAGGTAATATAAAGGTTTACTTATTAAGTCTTAAGCTTAATGCTTCTTGTTAACTGGCCACTAATAAGATTGATCGGGTAAACTTAAAATAAACTTGACGAAGGAATTTTAGGTTTTAGCCTTAGACTTAATAGCCCACGATCTTCCTTGAGGATAGATAACCCTTTAATAGATTTCTTTACAGGATAGACATATACCTGTTGGGCGGGGGTAGCCACAATTGGAACTTAATCTTAATGAATTTAGGTAATTTGGTTGACATAAACATATGATTTAATTGGGTTACACTGGGTATTTACATCTAACCATCGACATAGGCATTTGGAGAATTTCGTGTTCTAGGTTAGTAAACCAATATATTATATAAACATAAAATAACCACTTCATCTTTTAAAAGATATTGGAAATATTCACAACCCTAGATAGTTTCTTAATATTGAATTTTCCTAAACCTACTTTCGCGCCATTTTTATTTACTTGTTTTTAAATTTAAAATTACCATCCATCCAATCAATCAATCCATTAGATACTCGTAAATATTTGACTTCATAAATTAATAGTTTAGGTATTAAGTTCTCGTGGGATCGATACTTTTTATACTACTTGAACGATACGTGCGCTTGCGTTATACGCGTGTGATTACACGCCGGTCAAGTTTTTGGCGCTGTTGCCAGGGACTTAGTTATCTCTCACTATTAGTTTTGAGGTTAGATACGTTACTTGTATCTAATTTCTGTTTACTTATTATTTCTGTTTTCTTGTGTTTCAGGTTCTCAGATACTACATGAGACGAACCAGAAGCTTTGAACTCCGACCGCTTGACCCAGAGATTGAAAGAACCATCAGACAATTGAGAAGTGAAAGACGAGAAGGCCAAGAAGCAATTATCAACATGGAATATGAACCTTTGGAGGTTGCACCACCAATTCCCATTCGAGACAGAACCATTCCGGTGGTTGACGGCTTCATTTCTTGTATTGTACTTTCTCCCTTACCAGCAAAAACGTGTGTCATCAAAATATGCATCCAGATGATTCAGCAGTCAGTTCAGTTTGGGGGGAAAGCAACTGAAGATCCTAATGCCCACATCAGCAACTTCCTAGAAGTTTACGACACTTTCAATTACAACCAAGCAGCTGAAGAAGCAATGAGACTGTGTGTTTTCCCATATTCCTTGAAAGATATAGCAAATGCTTGGCTACATTCATTACCAGCAGGTTTCATCACAACTTGGAACACTCTAGCCACCAAATTTCTTGCAAAGTATTTTCCACCAGCTAGAACAACAAAGTTGAGGAATGACATCACATCCTTTGTACAACATGACTCAGAAACTCTCTATGAAGCTTGTGAAAGGTACAAAGATTTTCTTCGGAAATGTCCTCACTATGAGATTCCAAAATGGCTTCAAGTCCAAACTTTCTATAATGGACTTTCTAGACCGATGAGAACCACAATTGACGTTGCTGCTGGAGGAGCTTTAATGGCAGAATGAGAAGATCAAGCCTGGGACCTAATCGAAGAAATGGCCAACAACAATTCTTTGTGGCCAACAGAAAGGAGCATGGTCCAAAGAATTGATGGAATTCATGAAGCTGGAGCCAATACAGCAGTCAACGCCAAACTGGATCAGATATGTAAATTCATGGAAACTCTCAGCACGCAAAGCAATATTGGAGCCACAAGTTCATCTTATGGAGGATGACCAGAGCTAAATAAACAAGAAGAGACAGTGAATTATGTCAACATTTCAACAGACAGGGGAACAATTCATATTCCAGCACCTACAACCCAGGGTGGAGGAATCATCCCAATTTCTCATGGAGCAACAATTCAGGGCAAAAGAACTATCCACCACCCGGATTCCAACAACAACAGAACAAAGGCCAGGAGCAGGAAAATGAACCAGGAATATCAGAAGTGTTAGCCCAGTTAAAGAAATATGATGCTTTGTTTCAGAGCCAATCAGCTTCTATTAAAGCACTGGAGAATCAAATTGGACAATTGGCCAATGCTCAGAGTTACAGACCGCCAAGAAATCTTCCCAGCAACACAAAACCAAATCCAAGGAACCGAGGGAAGGAGCAATGTCAAGTCATTACCTTAAAAAGCGGTACTGGAATCAATAAAGATGTTAGAATCAAGGCATCCATTGAAGAAGTTCAAAAAGAAGCAGAGCAACAGATGAAGGAAAAGAAGCAAAGGAAAATGATCAAATCACTCCACCTCCACCTTTTCCACAGCGTCTCCAGAAAAACAAACTGGACAAGCAGTTTGCTCGATTCTTGGAGGTGTTCAAAAAACTGCATATCAACATCCTATTTGCAGAAGCCTTGGAAGAAATGCCTAGCTATGTCAAATTCATGAAAGACATTCTTTCACGAAAACACGGAGATTGGGAGATTACGAGACAGTAGCATCGATGGAATAATACAGCGCCATCATTCAGATGAAACTTCCCCCGAAGTTGAAAGATCCTGGTAGTTTCACTGTCCCATGCACTATCGGAGAACATTACATCGGTAAGGCTTTATGTGGCTTAGGTGCAAGTGTTAATTTGATGCCTTTTCTATTTACAGGAAACCGCAAATTGGAGAAGAAATGCATGCCTCAGTTTCTTTACAACTTGCTGATCGAACACTCGCATTTTCGAGAGGAGTAGTTGAAGATGTGCTGGTCAAAGTCGACAAACTTATTCTCCTAGCAGATTTCATTATCCTTGACATGGAAGAAGATAAAGATGTACCTATCATTCTTGGGAGACCATTCTTAGATACAGGTCGAACTTTTATTGATGTAGAAAATGGAAAACTAACCATGAAATTACAGGACCAAGAAGTTACCTTCAATGTTTTCAAAGCCATGAAATTCCCGAGCGATGAAAATGAGGAAGAAAGTTTCAGAATTGATGTTGTTGATAGTATCATCCAGGATACTGATACAATTCCCACGGAAAAACTTGAAGCTTGCATCACCAACATGACTGACAGTGAGCTAGATTCTAAAATTCTGGAATGTATCAACTATCTTGACAAGCCATTCCGATTCAAATCGACACCATAAGTGGAAAGTCTGGAACTACCGAAGAAACACCAAATCAAGCCTTCAATTGAGGAACCACCGCAGTTAGAGCTGAATTTACTTCCGAGCCATCTCAGGTATGCATTTCTTGGAAACTCTTCTGAATTACATGTGATTATTTCTTCTTCGCTAACATTGGAGCAGGAAGAAAAGTTGTTGAGAGTGTTACGAGAACACAAGAAAGCCATTGGCTGGACTATAGCAAACATTCGAGGCATTAGTCCATCATTTTGCATTCACAAGATTATTATGAACGACGAGTACAAACCTACAGTGGAGCATCAACGGAGACTAAATCCAATCATGAAGGAGGTCATGAAGAAAGGAATCATCAAATGGTTGGATGCTGGCATCATTTACCCCATCTCTGGCAGCACTTGGGTGAGTCTTATCCAGTATGTTCCAAAGAAATGAGGAATTACTGTAGTCATAAATGAAAAGAATGAGCTAATTCTAACAAGAACAATGACTGGTTGGAGACTATGCATGGACTATATGAAGCTGAACAAAGCAACAAGGAAAGACCATTTTCTTCTGCCATTCATTGATCAGATGCTGGATAGATTGGCGGGACATGAGTTCTATTACTTTCTGGATGGATATTCGGGGTACAATCAGATAGCCATCGCCCCAAAAGATCAGGAGAAAACCATTTTTACATGTCCCCTATGGTACTTTTGCTTTCCACATGATACCATTTGGATTATGTAATGCTCATGCAACATTCCAACGTTGCATGATGGCCATCTTTGTAGACATGTTGGAACAGAGTTTGGAGGTTTTTATGGATGATTTCTCTATGTTTGGAGACTCTTTCGACCACTGCTTGTAAAATTTGGAACATGTATTACAAATGTGCGAAGATACCAACCCGGTGCTCAACTGGGAGAAATGTCATTTCATGGTGCAAGAAGGCACCATTCTGGGACACCGGATCTCACAAAATGGAATCGAGGTAGACAAAGCAAAGATCGAGACAATTGAAAAATTACCTCCACCAACATCTGTAAAAGGGATTCGGAGCTTTCTCGGACATACAAGTTTTTACAGGAGATTTATCAAAGACTTCTTAAAGATTGCTAAATCTCTATGCAATATTTTGGAGAAGGATGTGTCTTTCAACTTCACCAAAGAATGTCACGAAGCTTTTGACATCTTGAAATAGAAGCTGATTTCTGCTCCCATCATAGTAGCACCAGATTGGACCCTTCCATTTGAGGTGATGTGCGATGATAGTGATTTTACTGTAGGTGCAGTTTTGGGACAACACGAAGTAAAAGTTTTCCACACCATTTACTACTCCAGCATAACTCTGAATGAAGCTTAACTCAATTACACAACCACTGAAAAGGAGTTTCTTGCATTTGTGTTCGCTTTTGACAAATTCTGATCCTATCTGCTGGGTCCCAAAATGGTGGTCTACACAAATCATTCAGCAATCAAATACCTTATCGCAAAGAAAGATGCCAAACCCAGATTGATCGGTTGGATTCTTCTTCTGCAAGAATTTGACGTGGAGATCCGAGACAGGAAAGGGACAGAAAACCAAGTGACAGATCATTTATCGAGGCTTGAGAATGGAGAAATAGCTGGCAAAGAATTGACAATCAAAGAAACATTTCCAGATGAACAATTGTTTGCCATGAAACAACATGATGTCTCTTGGTATGCTGATTATGTCAACTACGTAGTGTCAGGAAAATGGTCGTTGGAATGGACAACTTAGCAACGGAAGAAATTCTTCAAAGAAGTCAAGCATTATATCTGGGATGAGCGGTACCTATTTAAACACTGTGCTGATCAATTATTGAGACATTGTGTTCCACATGAGGATGTCAACAGTGTTCTAAAACATTGTCATTCATCACCATATGGCTGACACTTTACCGGAAACAAAACTGCTGCCAAAGTCCTACAATCAGGTTTGTTCTGGGCCACTTTTTTTAAAGATGCTTACTTGTTTGCTCTTCAATGTGACAGGTGTCAGAGAACGGGAAATATTTCAAGGAGAAATGAAAGACCTTTGCAAAACATCCTGGAAGTTGAGATATTTGATGTATGGGGGATTGATTTTATGGGACCTTTTATTCCATCATTCGGAAACCTGTACATACTGGTTGCTGTAGATTACGTCTCCAAATGGGTTGAAACAATTGCACTGTCAGCAAATGATTCAAAAGTGGTGATCAAATTCCTTAAAAAGAATATTTTCACTCGCTTCGGAACACCTCGGGCTATTATTAGTGATGGTGGCACACATTTCTGCAACAGATACTTCAGTGCACCCCTATCCAAATACGAAGTTACTCATAAAGTTGCCACTACTTACCATCCACAGTCGAATGGACAGGTTGAAGTTTCAAACAGGGAGATCAAAAGAATCCTGGAGAGAACTGTTGGATCAACAAGGAGGGACTTGTGTACAAAACTGGATGACGTATTATGGGCCTACCAGACAGCTTAAAATACACCCATTGGTATGTCCCCATATTGAATGGTGTTTGGGAAAGCGTGACATCTGCCAGTGGAGCTTGAACACAAGACGTATTGGGCACTAAAAAAGTTAAATCTTGATCCACAAGCTGCAGGAGAGAAACAACTTCACTAACTCAACGAATTGGAGGAATTTCGCCTACATGCTTATGAGAATGCCAGATTATACAATGAAAAGACCAAGAAATGACATGATCGAAAAATAGTGTGCAGACAATTGGAACCAAGGCAACAGATGTTGTTATACAACTCAAGGTTGAAATTGTTCCCTGGAAAGTTGAAA
Organism: Zanthoxylum bungeanum; assembly: GCA_019454045.1. NCBI lineage: Eukaryota > Viridiplantae > Streptophyta > Magnoliopsida > Sapindales > Rutaceae > Zanthoxylum > Zanthoxylum bungeanum. Next base: position 3,328 of record SKCR01027571.1, on the reverse strand, counting down.
TCAAGGTGGTCAGGTCCATTTGTGATCACTCAGGTTTTACCATATGGAGCTGTTAAGTTACTTGATCCCAACACCAATGAGACATTCAAGGTTAACAGTCAGCGTGTCAAGCACTACTGGGGAGAATCATTTGAGCGAAAAAAAGAAAGTGTCACACTTTCAGATCCAGTCTAATGTTCGAGCAGTCATGTCTAGCTGACGACGTTAAACTTAGCGCTAGCTGGGAGGTAACCCATTCAATTTGTGTATATATTGTGATTTGGTGTGTTTTATTTTTGTGTGTTTAATTTTGTAGGTAAAATCAGATTTCAGGATGGAAGAAGCTCTCACAAATCTTCACAAGCAATTTCTTTCTCTCCCTCAAAACTCTCTGATGAAGATCTACAAAGCTCGCTTGGAACGAATGAGACTACTGATGATCAAAGGTATTCCCACTAACATTCGCTGGATTATTGAAGCAGGGGTCTGATTGGCATATGAGTCCTCTGACTCTTTTATTTCACATCTGTCTGGTTTAGGAAGAAGCACCTATGCTAAAAAGAGAAGAGCTAAAAGAATGGGTGTATGCTATAAATGTGCTCGTATGTTTTGTGATACTCGTTGTCGTTCTTTAGGAATGGTGTCTGATAACCGTGAAGATAAGATTAATTTCATTAGGGATGACTTGAGTAAGGAGTCTTTGGATGACATATCTAAGACTCTTGAGATGCATCCCAGTGGATATGTGTATCACAAAATTCGTGTGTTATATACACAATTCCAAAAAGAAAGACAATAGTTAAGTCTCGGGAATCTGACTAAAAAAGACAATGTTTGCCAATTTATAAGAAAATTGGATGGGAAGCTTGTCCATGACGCATAGACGTCAATCAAGCCATTACTTCTTGTAAATATTATATCTCTTTGTCTTTTCTTAATAATTATGATTTGTTTTGTTATTTTCTTTATTTTCTCCGACAGGATCCAGACTTTTTGACCTTTCACGATTTATTTTACTGTTTAACTAATAATTGTCATTTGGCAGGTACTATTACTATTATTTTTACTCACCCTTTTCAGGTGTTATAAATTCAACTCAACATTGCACCTTTGAAGGCATCCAGATTTGAGAAATGAATATACATAAAATGGAAGCCACTTCAGGATGGAGGCAGTCAAGTTCTAAGAATCATCCCAAAACCTTTGGCGGAAGCGAATCTGATAGAACCATCAAACGGAGAGGAACTAATTGTGCCAAGTATGTCTGAATGACTGGTAGAAATGATTAACCATGCTGATGCTTTTATTGCTTTGCCAGGTGGCTTGAGTACGATGGAGGAAATCTTCATAGTACTATCTTGGGCGAACTTGAACATTCACTAGAAACCGATTGGACTATTTAACGCTGATGGATTCTATGATTTTCTTTATGTATTTCTTGATGATGCTCGGAGAAATGGGTTAGTGTCAAAACCTTTAAAAGAACTCATCTTCACTGCCAGAACTACCCCAGATTTAATTGACCAAATCTTAGCCTTTGAACCACAAATTGACCATATCATTTCCAAGATTAATTGGTCCGATAATGATTGTAGTAAAAAACGTCGGATAAATTTGGATCTTAACCTTTAATTTTCTTTTTAGATGTAAAATATCAGCTAACCAGGTACTAACTTCTAAACTCAGCTTCTATTTTTTAAGATATTGGGGACAATGTCTCATTTAGGTTTGGGGGTGGGGAATAGTTGACTAGTATCTTATTTTTATGTTGTTTTTATTTTTAGTCCTAAATTTTAGAAAAATTCAAAAAAAATTGAAAAATTTTACAAAAATAAAAAAAAAAATTTGTGTTTTTGTGTTTTCAATTTAATTAATCAGGTGAAATTGGTATGAGATAGCTGTGTAAGGAATTTCCACTCCTGAGACGTATTTCAACCTATTTCGGAACAAGTTAATATTTGTTTATTTCTTTTTAAATTATTTAATTTGTGAATTCTCATAATACTGACTAAAATGAATCTTCATATGCTCAGTTGACAGGTATTATCAACATGCATGGTAACATACGGACATGGGTAGTAATTGACGAGTTTGTAATATTCAGTGCTCTATGTCAATTGGAGGAAGAAACTAAAAAAAGTGATGGGATAAAAAAAAAACGTCTAAGATCTGAGTTATTAAGTCTATAAGGGTGTTTTAACACCTAGTGCCCTAAAACCAACTGGTTTGAGAGTCACTGGCCCAAAGCTCGCTACATGGATTGAAGATGTTGCAAGAAAAATATATATCTGAAGTCTGAGTAATTAAGTCTGTAGGGGTGTCTTAACACCCAGTGCCTTAAATCTAACTGGTTTGGCCCAAAGCTCGCTACATAGATGGATGATATTGTGTATAAATTAAAAAAAAATCAAAAATCAAGGAAAAAAATTAGAAAAATTATTCCATTGCTTAAAAAATGTGTGAATTCTGACATAACTTTAGGACAAAAATATTACTCTCTTTTCAACAGCACTTGTGACTATTGTGGGCAAAATGAGTTGAATAATATTTTGTTGGATGTGTGTATGGAGAATGGTAAAAATAATCAGAGAATTTATTTATTCGGTAATTTAGAAAGAAAGAAAAGAACTCTAAACTTGGATTAGAAATTTCACCTATTTAATCACTAACTTGTTTATTCTATTTTCTCTTGTCTTTTTGCTTTTGTGTGCATTAGTTTTACTATCTTTTTGCTTTTATCAAATGTTTGTGGGTATCATTGTTGTAAGCTCTCACGAGACTACAACTCGTCCACTAGGGACACCTAGGAGTTTAAAGGCTTGTTGCATACGCTAAATGCAACCATGATCCTTACGAAAGTGGCTTAGTTTGAATTTATTTTAAAGATGTTTAAGTTATTTTACTGTTTTGCTCGAGGACTAGTAAAATGTTAGGTTTGGGGGTGTGATGAGTGGTAAATGTATCACTTTTTCCCACTCATTTGACCTAATATTTTGTATAGATTCTTGAGTTTTGTGAATGTTTTTATGTTTTTTTGTGTTATTTTATAGATAAATAAAGTTTCAGGACTTTCTAGAGGTGATTTGGGGCCAAGACAGTGAAAAACGGACAAAAAGGGCAAAACTATCATTTGGGCATCGCGACACGCTCCCCGCATCGCGACCGCTAACGTGCATCGGTATATGCTAACATGCACCGAACCATGCTAAAATGCATCGGGACACGTGTCACAATCAGAGAAGTTTTCTATCATGCGCCCTTGCTATAGGCCAAATGGGAGATTGTTGGACAATTATGACCCATAGCGTCACTATTTGTAAAAGATATTGTGTTTTTGTACAAATTAATT